>JAADVD010000420.1:0-25368 GCA_023334535.1 Pythium vanterpoolii
GCTGCGGGACAGACCACTGGGGGAGCTGCGGGACAGACCACTGGGGGAGCTTCGGGGCAGGCGGCGTCGGGTCCCCTCGCCCACCCAGACTGTCCGATTTAAGGAGCTTGATGGAAGTGGGTGCTCACTATGTTGGGCCATTTCATATTCGTACAATACGCCAGACGTTTATCAATACATCCAGAACGAGATTGCATTACTCTCTCTTCCCATGTACTCGTCCAGTGTACCCACCCACTTATCAACTTGAAGCTTTTTCGTTAGTCCACTTCGTCCAATTAGGCTAGTTTTCGGTATTAGCCTGATGTGATTTCTTTCCGTAATTTACGCATTTGAATGGCTGAAAGATTTCCAATTCGTTTGATTCTCTCCCTTCTGTCTGGTCCCTCGTTTCCGCTGTAGCCGTTGGCATCTCCAAAATCGCGTGGCCCCTGAGAATCAGACTCGGACTCGGCCAAGACAGAGGAACTCAGGATCAGACCTGTTCGCGCGCCGCCGGTATTTGAAGCAATGACCTCCATGGCGGACGACCCCAGCACCAGCACCACCACCACCAGCACCAGCACCACCACCAGTGGGCCGCCGCGACCAGGCTTCCGCGGCAAATGCCTCTACAAGACGGGCAAGTGCAGCAACGAGCGCGCGCTCAAGACCTCGGGCCAGGCGCACAACCTCTGCGACGAGCACCGCCACCGCCAGAACGAGCATCAGCGCAAGCTCGACGCCAAGAATCGGTATGCGCGCAAAGACAGGCGTGCGTCGGCTCGGAGCGACTCGCCCACAAGCACCATGGCAGCTGCGGCGATTGCAGCCACGCGCAACCTCGGTCATCGCTACGTGCCCTACGGCAAAGTGCGCATGAGTCCGACCCAAGCGGGAACTGCTGGCGTCGACGACGTCCACGCGATTCTCGGTCGCAACGGTATTGTCGCAACGTCGGCGATGACGCAGCCCATGATGCAGTTCCACGCACTGGGCATGGACGGCGCGAACGCCATGGCGGCCGCCGCATCGCAACTAGCCGGTGGCAATGGCAACGGCAATGGCAACGCGGTGCCCGCGGGGTCGCCCGAGATTCTGCCGAGCGGCGTTGTGATTTTGCCCAATGGCCCGCAGGCCCCGCAGATGCCGTACCCGTCGGCCATGCAGGACTTCGACGGCATCGTGGTGCCACTGCCGTCGTACCTCGAAGGCCACGAACGCGTCGAGTTTCGCTCGCGCATTTACCAAAAGGTCTTGGATTTTATCGCCGAAGAGTGCATGCGACGCTTTGGAGCGGTCGGGCCTGGAGGTATGGTGGCCCAACAGCAGCTGCAGCCAGCCGTGGTCAACAATTCTGTCCAAAGTACCGGCACGCCAACTCCTTCAAACGACCGAAGGGACGACGCATCGAACGACACGGTCGGGACGACGTCCACGGCCGAGGCGATGACCAAGGCGGAGGCGTCCGGTGGACATGGCAGTGGGACCGAGAGCGAAGAGAGCAGCACCGAGAAAAAGGTTTTGCTGTCGACGTCTCAACCCGAGAACGAAAAAGACGGAGGTCATATCAGTAATAGTGCGCAACCAGAGGACGCCGAGGAGGACGACAGTGGAGATGACATTGAAGAAGAGGAAGAGGAAGAAGAGGAGGCGCCGCGGTCCAAGCGTCCGACTCGCGTGCGCACTGGGCGCAAAGAAGCCCATGAATTCTAAGACCAAGAGGGAGAGAGGAGAGAGAGACAGAGAGATGGATAGGCAACAGTTTACAGCGTAAGATTGGAATGCGGATTGGGCTCGGACTGTATGGAGCTCATAAAATAACATATCGGCGTGCACGGAGGAAGAACGGGTGGACGGACGGACGAAGACGATGGAGTGGGGAAGGGAGGAGAAGAGAGAGGACGGTGTCTAGTGTTCCTAACGCTGCATGCTCGATCAGATCTCGACTTCTTTCTTGGGTTGGTGCGGCCGCACCACACTGCTGGTGCCCCGCACACTCTCGGCGTCTTCGCTAAAGGAGTATTTTTCGTCGTTGTACGACATTTCGCTAAAGCACTCGCTCTCGGTCCGCGACCGCATGAGGTCGGACTGGTACTCCGACTCGGTCATCGACATGTCGAGCCCGTGGTGGTGGCTGCCACCACCGACGGTCGACGACGAGTTGACTGAGAACCGATCGCGACTCATCATGTCGCTGCCATAGTCGCTCAACACGTCCGAATCAAACTTGTGTTCTTTCTTCATCTTGAGATACTCGTTTAGGACATTTGCGCCGTTTGCACTTGGTGCTGGCACGTCGTAGGTGGAGCTCTTGCTCTTGGTGCTGCCGTTGGAGTTGTGCCGCTTGAAGCCGCTGCTAAAACCACGTTTGCTGCGCGTGCGGGGCAGCGGCGGGTCGCCCAAGACCGCAGGCGGCGGCGTGTTGTCCATGGCGAGCATGCCATCGAGCGAGTCGGAGGTCGTGTTGCCCGAGTAATCCGACGACGCTTGGTGGGTGCCCATCATCACGGCGGACGACTCGAGCACCGGGTCAGAGTATTTCCGCTGGTACGACGGCCGTCCCGGGCCTTTGCTGGTCACGGGCATGTTGGTGTACGGCGTATTGACGGTCGCGTTCTTGCCGTGATGTTTGGTGTTGAAGACCTGAGGCGAGTCGGCAAACTTGGGCATGTTGCGGCCGCGCCGGCGCCGGCGCACGACAAGCACGACAATCAAAATCACGACGAGTAAGACACCGCCGCCAATGGCCGCGTACATGCCCGTGGACGATTTGCCGGTGGTCGCGGCACCACCTGCTTTAGTGGGGGAGGTCGAATTCAAGGACGGAGCATTCGCGATAGATGCATTCTTGGGGGCAGGAGAAGGAGGGGACGTGCTTTTCGAGCCAAAGCGAATACCACCTAATTAAATAGATCAACTAGTTAGAACCCTTCTGGAAGCTGTGCATGTGCCCAGCCAAACGTACTGCAGTCGTAGACCACGCCCGTGTAGGGACAGGTGTTGGTTTCGGGTGATTTGTCATAGCACAAGAACGCATTGCCGACGCCGTTGTACATGCAGGACGGACAGGCCTCGGCCGTGCGGTCGCAGTCGCCATTGCCGTTGCGGCGGCAGGTCTTGAGCTGCTGGCAGAGCTCCTGCGCACGCACGGTAGTGGTTGCAGCAGCAATCAGCAGCAATCCAATAATGCCGATCATGTGTAGGACTAGTGAATTAAGGACGTTAGCATGTCGCGTAGATCCAGTATAATGAAGGCGAGGCATCAACGTACCGGATGCACCGCTTGCTTGGCGTCGCTGGCGTCGCATGGTGAGGGCGTCTAAAGCAGCGGCGCGTGGTGGAGTGATGTGCGAGCGATGGCGATGGCGATGACGATGACGATGGCACTGCTGTGGTTCCTTCGCTCTACGAAGCGAAGGCGGGGCAGGCAATCAATTCAATGTATTCAATTCGATTCAATTCGATTCGATTCGACCAAAGTCGATCGCTTCGGCATGTCCGTCGTGATGGGAGGAGGAGCTCTCCACCACGACCACGACCCTCACTCTCTGCCTCTCTGTCTCCCCCCACTTGGATTGATCTTCCGATCACCAAGCCCTCACTCACACAGTTGTGGGATACCAGCTGGATCTGCGTCGGCGATTTTGGCCATTTCGGCTTGACAAGGGGTAGGGTTCTTGCACTGAACTGGGGTCGGGTGGTGCTCCGGCTATCTGGCGCCGCCATGACGTCTCGTTGCAGAGAATGAGCAAAATCGCCCAACGCGAAAGGTTTAACCAATCGAAATGGAGTGCCGTCCGTGCACGACGACCCACAAATCAGGAGTCACTTCAACCCATCAAGAAACGCCCACGCAGCGAAGGCGGCGCAAGAGTGGGCATCCGACTGCTAGTACTGGTTGCCGTTAGACATGGAGCCGCGTCTAGCGACGATACTGGATATCGGCGATCGGATATCGAACCCATCAGAGTACCCGCGACAGGATTTTTAGTAGGTGGAGAAGCAACGCTTTTGCGCCGCTCACCAGGTGGAGCACCCCTCAACACCCTTCATCGCACCCACTGGGCGATTCAGCACTCGTGCTATCGCAGGTCAGCACGTCACACACGCCATTTGGACACTGTCGCTTCCTGAATCCTTCCGGCATGTGTTTACAGAATCACTGCTAACTTAAGTTCCGGTGAGTAGCTTAACTAGGACGCAAATGCGGTTGTGAAAATAGACCATCGACCATCGAGCAATACTAGGATTCAATCAGCGGTAGCGCTCGCGGAAGAGATTGTGACGCTGCTTGGCGCCATGGCCGGCCGAGTACTCCATGTACTTGGTACCGTCAGCGCCCGAGAGCGCGCCGAGCGACGACGCTTTCTTCTTCTTGCGGCCGACGCCGGCGAGCTCGAGCCGCGAGAGGTCTTCGTCGTCGCGGATCGCCGCGTTCTCGTCTTTCGCGGCACTCTCGACGTCGGCACTGAGCACTTCATTCAGCAGCGCACGCTGCGCTTCTTTCTTGGTGTACACGCCTTGGAACGTGCCTTTGTCGTACAGATCGGTCACGACTTTGAACGTGTAGCCCTGGTCCACGAGGTATTGCTGGCGTTTGTTCGAGTAGTACATTTCGTTCGTGTCGGTCGAAATGAGCGTGTAGAAAAACGCATTGAAGCCGCCGGTCGCATTCGCCTTGGGACGCAAGATCCGCCCAAGACGCTGGGCTTCTTGACGCCGCGAGCCAAAGTGCGACGAGACCTGGATAATCACATTGGCTTCCGGCAAATCAATCGACGTGTCGCCAACTTTGGAAATGCAAATCACATTCACAAGTGGCGAATTGCGAAACGACTGGAGCAGGCGCATACGCTCGCGCTCGCCCGTGCCGCCGTAGATGTACCCCTTGTTGAGTTTCGTTGCATACAGGCGGAGGGCAAACACATCGTCAGAAAACAGCAAAATCTTGTCGCCTCGTTTCTCGTGGTACTGAATGAGAAACTCGGCGGCCGTGAATTTGTTGGGATTGGCAACATAGAGCAGAGCCCGGCGACGCGCATTCTTGCCCTCGCGCAAGTACTCGCGGTAAAATTCGGCGGCCATAGGACACCACACTTCGACGCATGACACGTTCGCCAAGAACCCACTCTGCGTGAGGTCCATCCAGTTGGCTTCATAAAGCTTGGGGCCAATGAGAAAGTTGAGGTCGCCAATGAGGTCGTCTTCGCGCACGAGCGTAGCCGTAAGCCCGAGCTTGCAGTGGCACGCGATCGAGCCAATTACTTTGCGGAACATCTTGGCCGGCACGACGTGCACTTCGTCGAGGAGGATACACCCCCACTCGCGGCTCTGGATGAGCTGCATGACTTCTTCGGACGCGCGCGCGCGCTTGCCGCCAAACGCCACCATGGTGTAGGTCGTGACGATCACGCCCGATTCGGGGTCAATGAAATCTTTCGCCACCGACGTAAAGCGTGCGATTTTCTTTTCGGGAATATTGGTCCACATCTTGAACTGCGCGGTCCACTGTTCGACCGACACGGCCGACGTGCAGAGACACAGGCACGATTTCTTAATGGTCGAGGCCGCTGTGACGCCCGTGAGTGTCTTGCCGGCGCCACACGGCAGGACAATAATGCCCGACCGCGCACGGCCATTGCCAAACATTTTGCTGAGCGATTTTTCCTGGTACTCGCGGATGCGAGTCGTAGGCTTGAGATCCATCTCGATGTCGGGGATCGTCTTGTCATTACGGAAATCGTATTCTTCCATGAGCGGGTAGTCCATGTCCAAACACGCGCGCTTGACCTGCTCGACCATGGTCTTGCGGATCCGAAACGACACGGTCCGGACCGTCTTGCGGACATCAAGGGAGCCACTGCCACCCGGCGCCTGCACGTGCTCTTCGCTTTGGTCATAGTCTTCATTTAAAAGCTTTTGGTACTGCAAATTGGCTTGGTCTTCGGCCGTGACATCCGACTGAATGAATTCATTGTCGCCATTGGGTCCTTGCGTGGGGTTCGTGGGGTTGGTCCCATCGGTCGCGGTGGGGGCCGGCGCGTCTTTCACACGCGCCGCGCGAATGTGGTCGTGCTCCAGCAGCTTGCGCAATACATCGGGGTACAGACTCTCGACGTAAAACTCATTGTGGTGCAGCACGAGCTTGGCTTTCCCGTAGCTCAGTGTGCAGTCGCGAATAAAGCCGACTATGACCTCAGGCAAATGGTTCTTCGAGAGACGCTCCAAGACCTTGATGATACTATCCGTCTCGATCGACACGGACACCGCGGCGTACAGCGAGTACGGCGTGAGCTTATACTCGTGGAGGTACTCGGGACGCGACACGGGTTCGGAGATCGCGACCAAAAAGTCGTACGCCTGTTTGTAGATGGGCGAGAACGCCTCGAGGAAGATGCGGCCGTTGGGGCAGACCCACACCGGCCGCGACTCGTGGTCTTTCTTCATGCTGAGCGTGGAAAAGTCAAAGTAGCCCGCGTTCTCGTCGCCACCCGACGCGCCTTGGGCGACTTCGTTCAGCTTGAGCAAGCGGTTCTGGATCCGTCGGGAGAGGTTGCTGGACGCTCCCACAGCATCCATGGAGGCCACGCCCTGCGTCTCATCCTCCTCCATGTACTCGAGCAGGTCCTCGCCGATCGACCCGCCATAGTCCTCGGCCAACGACTTGCGCTTGAGCTTCTTCGGTGCACCCTTACTGGTCATCGTCGAATTTGATCTTCCACTCAGGACTGCACACTACCTCTGTAGCAAACTAACGGCACTAGCCTGTACTGAATGGTAGATCTGGGTTCATGACCTCTAATAAAAGATAATATGCATCTCAACGATATTGAATTGTTATTGGAGGTAAAAGTAATATTGAAGGGGAAGTGGTCCACGTGACGAAAAAGGTTTATAGTCGCTAGGTTTTTTGACCTCTTCATGAAGATGGTGGCCCTCCTGGTTCAAACGCCCGAAAAAAATCTCGGGCATCATCGGAGACCCTAAGAAAAAAGCGCCGCTGAAGGGATTTAGGAGACAGCATGGACGACGCAGCTGAGCGCAGTCTGCTGCTATGGGTATGTCCCATTCTCCACTACTTGATGGACCTGAAAGCGCTGGATCTTAATCGTCGGGAGCGTTTGTAGATCCAAAGCTTTGAAGATAAAGTGGACGGCTACACTGGCCCGTCAGTGTATGCGCTGGAAGACCTCTCGGACGGCGTCTTCCTCGCGCACGTCATGCACCACATGTAACGTCTCGCCTCATGCCTAGCGAATCCTATGTACGATACTCACACTCTACTACCTTTTGTGTGGGTCCAGTGATACCGAGTACATGAACGTGGACCTCGTGAATGCGAACGCCGCTGGGAACTGGGCACTTAAAGCCAGCAACTTGAAGGCATTGCTACGTGCGATCGAGCTCTACTATCACGACGAACTTGGGCAGCTCTGCGAGGCCCAGGAGCTTATTGACGCGACCCGCATCGCCAAGAACGAAGACCCGAAAGAGATCTGTCGGCTTGTGGAACTCTTATTGGGCTGTGCTGTCCAATGCCCCAGCAAGTCCGAGTATATCCATCCGATCATGCAAATGGACGCGTCCGAGCAAGCGAGTATGATGCACACGATCGAAGAGCTCATGCACCGCTTCCAGCTCACGTCGCCACACACCCACGGCCGCAATTCGCTTGGATTTCTCACCCACGAAGGCGAATCCAGCGAGAGCATGCAGCTGCAGCTCACCCAGGCGCTCGAGAAAGCGTCCCAAATGGAGCTGCGTTTCCTCGACATGGAGCGCGACAAGCGCGAGCTCACAGAACGCCTCGAAAACCTCCTGTTTGAAAAGGAGACACTGGCGACCAAGCACACGGCGCTCCAGGACGAGCGCGACAAGCTCGTCGGCGAGCGGCAGAGTACGCTCACGCGCGACAACAAGAAAATCCAGCAGATTGTCGAAGGCGAGATCCACTCGCTCACGGTCCAGCTCGAAGAAAAGAACGACGAACTTGTGCGTACGAAACGCGAGTCGAATGAGCGCTTGATGGTCTTGGAGAACGAAGTGCGACGCCAGGCCGACGAGCTAGACATTTCGCGGTCCAAGATTGCACAGTTGGGGAAACTGGAAGCGAGCGTCGCCAAGTACAAGAAAAAGCTTGAGGAAATGAATGCTATGCGAACGCAGATCAGGGATCTTGAAGTGCAGTATGCGAATACGCTCGACAAGACGATGGATCTGGAAAGCACGGTCAAGACCATTCCAGCGCTGAAAGTGCTCGTGGAAAAGTACAAGAACCAGGTTGTCGAGTTGGAGACTGCCAATGTCGAAGCGAGCTCAAGTGTCCAGATCAAGGAGCAAAAGATCCGACGTCTCCAAGAAGAATTGGACAGTGCACTGGGTGGGAAAGAATTTTTGGAGAACCAAGTCGAAGAGCTCCGTAGTCAACTCGCACGCGTGCACCATGGCCGTGAGGACGACGAGGACGGGGACGACTATGGTGGCCCCACGGACGGCGAACTCTCGCGCACAGGCAGTGGCGGCCGCGGTACAATGGGAGGGCACGACGGCAGTGCGTCGGAGGACGCGATGGGCAGCAGCGGAAGTCACCATACAGGCGGACGCTTCAGCGCTGCAGACCTCATGCTCGGCACCGACTCGGTCGCGACGCTCCGCGAACGTGTAGTCCGACTGGAGCGCGAGAACGCCGACCTCAAGCGTGGCGTCGACCATGCGCAGAGTTCGCCTCTGGTGAACGATCTCGACATGGCGCTCAAGGCCAAAGAGTCACTCCAGTCGACCGTATTTGAGCTCAAGCGTCAGAACGATCAGCTGTTTGAAGAGCTCGAGACCGTGCGACAGCGACAGGTTGTGGACCAAGCGCGCGGCACGTCGGTCGCGTCCAGTGCTGGTATGGTGGATGCGGCGTCGTCGGCGCGTGCCTCGACCAACGCGTCGCCTGGAAAACCTGTCGTTGACAACACAGAAAAGGTGGCGGAGTACGAAGAGCGGCTCTCGATGATGGTACGTGATGTGGTGATAGTGGTGCTTTTTTGTCAGGGTGACTGAGGTATTGGATGTGTGTGTGTGGTAGACGGACAAGGAGCAAGTGTATCTGGAAGACGCCGAGTCGTCGCGGGCGACGATCACTACGCTCACCGATAAACTCAAGGAGAAAGAGTCGGTGATCAACGAAGTGACCGAGCAGAAGTCTAAACTGGAGACCTACACCAAGAAAACGCTCCACGCCGTGCAGACCAAGTACATGGTTGCCGTCAGTTCGCACCGCAATCAGCTCAACGAGAAACAAGAAATGATCGATTTTCTGGAAAAGAAGATGAAAGAGACGCGCGCATCGTACTCGCGCGAACAAGCGCTGATGATGTCGGCGTTCTACGAGGTGCGTTGGATTGGGCGGTCGTCCATCTCCAAATCTAATCTTTGCCATCTATTAGGTCGGGACGGAAATGCAGCGAAGAACGATGATGCCGCAGACGCCAGGACAGGGGCCGCAGCCAGCCGCGTGGCTCGCGAGCAAGCGGACGGAGGAGCGCGCCAAGCGGCGTCAGATTTAAGAGGAGGAGGAGTCGTACGGACTTGCTTTGGTGAAGGGACAGCATAGGTCTTTTTGTTTTGATATGTAGAATTGTCTTCCTCTTGGTAGTCCGTGGTGACTGTGATATTGTGTCGCATCCCTCATTCGCTCTGTCTGCTTCAATCCACGACACTCACGCCGAGGTTCACGAGCGCGCGCGTGGCCTGCTGGCATATTCGGTCGTTGGACGATCGCACGAGGCTCTGGAGCGCGTCGACGCCGCCAAGGTCGATGATGAGCTGCTTGTTCTCCGCTGTATACTAGTCGTGAGGCATTCGTTTTCAACAGCGTGATTAGATATATGTAGAGACGTACGATTCACAGAGAGGTTCCGCAGTGCGCGCGCGACTTGTGACTGCAGCTCGACCGACTCGGACTGCGCGCTGTCGATAATAGGTTTGAGGCCGCCTTCACGGGCAATCTCAACTTCGTTGGCGTCTGCGATATGGGAAACGAAAAGGTGAGAGACGATGGATAGATAGGTAACCATACCCCAGACGCACCGTTCACCGCTAGATTCGCCAGTGCCGCAATGGCTTCGACTGCGACGCCAATGTGCTTGGAGCTGGCGAGCGCAATGAGCGGACGGATGCCCCCCGCCTTGGCTATGCGCTCCTTGTTGTCCACTACATACCCGAAATATTAGTATGGGGAGACTGAATAGACCTTACGAGTCTAGAACCCCACCGTTGACGCCAAGGTTGGCGAGCGCCTTGGCGGCCTGGCGCTGCACATGCTCGTTCGTGCTTTCCAGTAAATCAATCAGCATGTCCACGCCGCCTTCGGTCGCCATCTTGGTCTGGTTGTCGGCTGAAGTAGAGAGATTCACATCAGTACCTTCACATTAGACTACCTTCCCCACTGGCTCGTACAATTGACCGAGAGGTTTGCCAGCGCATGGGCCGCAAGTCGCTGGACTTCAGTGTCTTTGGATTTGGTCAGCGGCAGCAGCAGCTGCAACCCATCGAGCTCCACGATCTGCACTTGGCGGTCGGCTGCGGTCACAGAAGTTAGCTTTTGAAGCGGTTTGTTTAGACACCTATTCGCACGTACGCTTGACCGCTTCGTTGGCCAGTTTCTCGGCGACTTCGCGCTGCAGCGACGTGTCGGCCGACTTGGCGTACACGATCAGGCGCTGGAGGTTGACGCGCAGCGCCTCAGTAAACGTATCCTCTACGTAACCCAGGTAACCCACCCCAATCAGTCTCTGTGTGTCCACTGACCAAGAGCTATCTACGCACCATCGGCGTCTTCGAATGTGAACTCGCCCTTGCTACCTTTGGCGCTGGCGTTGCCCATGGTGTCGATTCTCTGTCTGCTCGCTGTAGCTGGATCCACTCTTCCGGGGGCGTGACGACCCTTTGGAAGTGGCTGCTCTGCTCATGTGAGCCACACACATGGGTACCCTTTGATGTGGGCCACACCAAACGAGACGCTCTGGTTACGCACCAGTTGTACCCCGTTTTGTACCTCTTGATCTCCCACACAAACCAAGACGAAGAGATGACCGACTACCGCGTGTTCCCCGAGGCCTATGTGAAGGTGCTGCTACACGCCGCCAAGTTCCCCGCCAATTCCTGCAGTGGGCTGCTCATCGGTGAAGAGTCCGGCGCGGTCTTTGAGATTGTGGACGCCGTGCCGCTCTTCCACCACGAGTCGCCACTTGCACCGCTGACCGAAGTTGCGTGCTCCCTGGTGGACGCGTGGTGCCAGCAGCAAAAGCGCAAGATCGTAGGGTTCTACTATGCCAGCGGCGTGGGGCTTGAGGCCGCGCCGTCGCTCGGCTACTCGGCCGAGAAGATCGCCGACCAAATCGAGACCAACTGCTCGCGTGCCTGTGTGCTGCTGGTACTGAAGCTTCTTATAAAATGGTGGCGTGGGATTTACTCTAATAGGGGTGACTGTCGTAGGTGGAGAATGGACAGCTGCACAGCGAAGCCAAGACCGGCGTGCAGCTCTTGCTTAAGGACGTCAAGCGCGGCTGGACGCGCGTGGAGAACCGTCTCCACCTCACCGAAGAGTCGAGCGGCGACCACTCGCCCGTCAAACTCTTCACGCGCGCACTGCAGCAGAACGCGCAAGACGAGATTGTGGACATGGACGACCACTTTGAAGATGCAAGCAAGGACTGGCGGAACCCCCAATTGCACAAGCTGCTCAAGCTCAACGTCTAAGGAGCGAGGAGGAGGAGGAGACCACACCGTGATGGTGGTCCGGAGCGAAGAAGGGGATCGAATAGACATGATACGTGGAGAGTTGCTTGTGAGGGACCTGTTTGCTTTTCTTTGGGGTGTCATTAGGTTTGTAAGGTCGGAGCGAAACGCCTACGGAGACCACGACGCTCTATTTAGACTTGGGTATGTGGAGTAAAGCGAAGCGACGGCAGCGACACGACACGGCGGAGACTTACCTTATTCACAGAGAGAAGGATGCGGCGCAAAGGTAGTTTCTCGGGCCTGTTCCCGTCGGGGCGGGAGAACACCTTGTCGCCAGCCGCCGCACGTCTCTCCATGTCCATGTCCTTGCTCCTTTCGGCAGCCCAGAATCCGCACGAGTCGGAGAGCAGTGGAGCCATGGAGACCTCCGCAGCAGAAGCAGAAGCAGAAGCCGAAGCCTCGGCACTGGACCGCGCCGTCGCCGCCGTGCTGAGTACGTCCGGCAGCAGCAGCCACATTGCCATCACCCAGCGGCCATCGCTTCAGCCACTGGACAGCGACCAAATGCAGGGCTTTATGGTCATCCACACCAAAAAAACGAAGCGCAAGAAGCTCTTTACGCTCAACCGCTCATACTTTGTCGTGGCCGGCGCCGAGCGGCCCGTGGTGGAGGTTTTCACGAATGACACGCGGACCGAGCGCGTCTATCTTTTCTCGCTAGCCGGTGCGCACGTTGATTTTGAGACCGACGACGTAAGCCACGCCGTGCGCGCCAAGTGCTTTTGCCTGAATGTCCAGAGCTGGCGCAAACGCGGCGTCGACTATTTGCGGCCACAGGGCTTTGTGTTTTACCAAGAGGACCAGGCGCAGATGATGTACTGGGTCAAGTGCATCCACGTGGCGATCCGTCGCGCCAATGAGTCGACCTCTAAATTGGTACTAACGGACGAGCTCAGACTGGCGCAGCGATGTCGGCACTCGGACGCGTCTACTGTAGGGGCCGACGAAAGCGACGCGGCTGAGAGCGAGCGCGTGGCTGAGGGGGACTCGGACCACGACGATTCGGAGCGTGGGTCGTTTGTGGGGGTACTCTCTCCACCACGTTCTACCTTTACCAAGTCGCTAGCCAACACAGTGACATCGACATCACCTACGAGCAACGCTACAGTGCCTGCGCCACGCTCGCCGCGACGGCACCGTGGTTTAAATCGTCGCCGCGAGGCAGCGGATCCGATTGCGGGCTCTATGGCTACGACCACTTCCACAGTGTCGCCGTCCACGCACGCCAAGCCTCCGCATTTTCCGCTACTCAATACGATGCTTTCTAAAACCATTAAGCACGGGAGTTCCCATCAACCCCACCAGCACAATCCCCACTCCTTCGAAGAGGATAAGGCCGAGATCCTGCAGTCGACTGCTGCCACACAAGCGGCCTCTCCTTCGTCGTCGTCCAACCGACCGAGTCTCATGAGCAGTCTCCACATGCCGCGTGGCAAATCAACGTCGTCGCGGCACGTCGTCGGCGTCCCCTCCTCCGCGACCGGGGGCAAGCGGCTCTCGGATCCGTTCCAGTTCCGCAAGAAAGACGATGCACTCTTTAGCCACTTCCCGCCTTTCTTCTCGCCGCGTGGGACGCGCAACAATCCACCACAGACCGCTACGACAGCTCACAATTTCAGCAGCAACAGACAGACGTCCACAGCAGACGCCAGCACCGTGACGCCCCTCGGTCATGCGAAGGCACCGCCCAGTCTACCACCGCCGCCCTCTGCCCACGCACAGGGATGGCGACTCTCGAGTCACTTGGCACGGCTTGCGTTTCTGCTGGTCGTGTGCCTGGGCGGCATCTTGCAGCTCTCGGTCTTTCTACCGTTTGCGGCCGCGGGGGTCTTTGTTTACGTGAGTGAACCGCACGCCGATTCGTTCGCGAGCGCCGTGGTCGCGGCGTGCTGGGTGTACGCCGCGAGCTGTGTGCAGGCGTCACTCGGGCTCGGTGCGATCGCAGCGATAGGCTACGGCTGGTCGTACGCCGACTTTCGCACGGCGTTGTGGCGGCGTCGGCGGCGCATCGCCGAGCGCTTGCTGGACGACGAGAATCTCAATTTTGCCCATGTCCAGGTATGTTTGAACTGTCGACTTTTCGGAGAGTGACAAACTTACGAAACATACTGTCTCGTAGTTTCCTGCGTGGGCCGTGCGACCCGACGTCGACCGTGTCGTCTGGCTTAACAAAGTCCTCACCACGTACGGTTTGCGATCCGTTCTCGATCCACCTTCCCTGTACTAACTCTGTGTGTGTTTGTAGTGGCTGGCCGTTCATGAAGGTCGCCATCCGCGTACGTTCTTTGCTTGGCTAGCCTCTTTCAGCCTCTATCCTTACTTTGGTTTCTCTCCTCTTACTAGAATTCGATCCTGGACAATCTGAATCCAGTTCTGGAATCCTCGCGACCAGCGTTCATGAGCTCGCTCTCGCTCGTGCGTGTGGACTTCGGGAGTAGTGTCCCTGTAATCAGCGGCGTGAAGTTCATCAGCGCCGACGCTCACACCCACCACGTGACGCTGGACGTGGACGTCCGTCTCATGAGCGACGAGTCGCTAGTAGCAGAACTGCGGATGGTGTCGTCATTGGGGGCCGCGGCGGTTGTGACACTACGGGATTTGCTACTGGCCGGCACGCTGCGCGTCACGCTCTCGCCCCTGGCGACCTACTGGCCGTGCTTTGGGGCGATCAGTCTCTGCTTTACCGAGTGCGTCTAATTGCTGTGGCGAGAGGTCCTTTTAAATTGGGTCTAACGCAATGTATGGGCAGACGACCGTTGGTGGACTTTAGTCTCACAGCTGCCAAGATCAACCTCTCGAACGTCCCCTTTGCCTCCGAGTGGTACGTGGGCGTCTAAACCGCACGCATGAGGAAGGTCTAACGTGCAGCGTTCCATAACATAGGCTCCAGACGTTCCTTCACGATCTCCTGCTCGACTACTTCGTTTGGCCCAAAGTCTACCACATTCCGCTTTGGGATGAGACAGGTGCAACTTCAACTGCCCCAACCCCAACCCCTTGAAATGCAATATATGTTTGGGTTGATTGAACGTATAACATATAACGTATAACGTACACCACGTTTTCCACTGCCTGTCCGCCATCCCTACCCCGTCCGCCCTTTATTCCAGACCGACTCCGTCCGCATCATCGCCCCACCGTCAGAAATTGATCTGTCGGCGCCACGTAAAGAGCTCACCACCGAACAGCTACAGCTCCACCACCACAATGCTGCCGTCCGCCGTCCGCCGCGCCTCGCGCTCTCTGCTGCCGCGCGCCGTCCGCGCCGCTTCCACCATGCGTCCACTCACACGCTCGCCGCTAGTGGCGTCCGCTCGTGCCGTGCCTGTCGGCCGTATGGTCGGCGGTCCATTCGCCGCCAGCACTGGATCACTGCGGTCCATGTTCATCCAGACCGAGCCAACACCGAACCCGCAGAGCCTCAAGTTCTTGCCAGGCCGCGAAGTGCTGGACGAACGCTTCTCCACTGGCGTCGACTTCACGCCCAACTCGGACGAAGTGCGCCGCTCGGGGCTGGCCAAGAAGCTCTTCCAGATCGATGGCGTGACGCGCGTGTTTTTCGGCAAAGACTTTATCTCGGTGACCAAGCGTGAAGACGAAGACTGGGATGTGCGTATAGGTGTGAATGGTGGTGGATGAGCGACATGGACTAAATGGGTGTGGTGGTGGACTAGGCGCTGCGCTCGGAGATCTTTGCAACCATTATGGATTTCTACGCGACCGGCGAAGTGGTCATGTCGGACGAACCCATTGTCACGGTATGAACCTCTCTCTCTCTCTGGTCTACTAGAATTGCCACTTAGTAAGGCTGTTCTAGGACACGACGATTCTCCCCGACGACGACGAAGTCGTGGCCATGATCAAGGAGTTGTTGGAGACGCGCATTCGTCCGTCGGTCCAAGAAGACGGCGGCGACATTTTTTACAAGGGCTTTGACGAAGCCACGGGCACCGTCAAGCTGCAGTTGGCCGGGTCGTGTGCCGGGTGCCCCAGCTCGTCAGTCACGCTTAAGAACGGCGTGGAAAACATGCTCAAGCACTATATTCCCGAGGTCCGCGCCATTGAAGAAGTGCAGGACGATGCGCTCAACGAGCTCAGCGCAAAAGAGTTCCAGTCGTTTGAAGACAAGCTGCGTGCGGCCGGCGTCATGAGCGAGTAGTGCAGTGTACGTCAGGAGAGGACCATGCCTTGCCATCTAAAAGAGTTGGAGATATGGATATGGAATTGGGACTAGGTTGTCAACACTATTTCTGTCTTGGATGGGATATTTCTAGAGCCTCTCTCTCTGGTCTGCCTCGTGCGACTCGGCGTCGGCGTTTAATTTGGTTTTCTTTTCTGAGCGGCCATGGCATGGTGATGCTATTAATACATTCATTTTGCGTGGACTGAGTTGGTGGCGTGACCGACCCACATACCCACACCCAGACCACACGGTCCAACAGCGGCGCCCCACCTATTGCAACGCACGCCAGAGTCCAAGCCGCTGGCGATGGATAGTGGCTAAGACGCCCTCTCCTCCTCTCTTCTCCTCTTTTCTCCTCCCGGCGTCCTCTCTCTCTCTTCCTACACCGGCCATGCACACGCCCAGCGCACTAGCCGCAAGGTCTGTTTGGTTTGACTGTCTCACCCCTCCACTGCAGTTACAAAGACTAAGGTTGGTTGTATGGTTTCTCTAGGCCTCTGCCCAAACGCACGCGGTCGACCGCAGGACTGGAAGAGATTGACGCCTGGCTGGGGCAGATCACCAGCAGCAGCACGAGTACGATCATGAGCACGAGTACGACGCCGTCGCTGACAGCGGCGGTCACCGCCGTCCGGGATCCCAGTTTAGCCCACGGCGGCGGGGCGAGTCGCAAGCGGCACCACAGTCTGCCGGCCTCGGTCCTCGCGGGAAGTTTCCAGGCGTTGGCGGCCGCGTCCAACGCGAATGTGAATATGAAAACCAAGTCCACGGGGTCTGCGTCTGCGTCTGCGTCTGCGTCTGCGTCTGCGTCAACGCGGCGACCCGACCTCCCGCTGTTTGCTGCCGAGGCGCTCCACCAGTCGTCGCACCAGTGCTCATCGTTTGTGAACACGCAGTACTCGCCCACGACTCCGTACTCCTTTCTGCAGCCGCTGCAGTCAGCACCATCGACCCATAATGCCGGTCTCTCGATGCCTGAGATGTCGCCACGGGAAGACTTTCTCATCCGCGCGTTCGTTTCGGACGCAATGAAATTAGAAGGCGGCGGCTACGACGACGGCCACAGTCACAGTCCCTCCACCACCAATGGTGCATTTGCCTTGCCGACGCCGCGGGCAATAGCGTACCCTCCTTCGTCCCACGCGTCCCAACCACAGCCGCCACTGGAACCACTGGAGGTCCCCACCAGAGCCATGAACATGGACGGAAGCAACCCCACGACCGACGACAGCGGCGCAACGACGCCAACCAGCACTGCCACGACGCTGACGCCGTCACCCACCCCTACGGCGAGCCACCCCCACCACAAGTGGACGCGCGACGAAGATGAAAAGCTGCGCGACGCAGTCACGCGGTTTGGCGGCAAGTCGTGGAAACTGATCGCCGAGATGCTGGGTAACGGCCGCACCGATGTGCAGTGTCTCCACCGCTGGAATAAAGTGCTCAAGCCCGGGCTTGTCAAAGGGCCGTGGACGCCCGAGGAAGACCGCATTCTCCTTAGTCTCATTGCACGCTACGGCGTCGGCCAGATCCGCTGGTGCGACGTCGCGCTGCACTTGCCCGGCCGCATTGGCAAGCAGTGCCGCGAGCGCTGGTGCAACCACTTGGACTCGACGATCCGCAAAGGCCAGTGGACACCCCAGGAAGACGACACAGTTTTTCGGCTGCAGCAGACAATCGGCAACAAGTGGAGCGAGATTGCCAAGCACCTGCCGGGCCGCACCGAGAACGCCGTGAAGAACCGCTTCAATTCGGCTGCGCGACGCAAGTGGATTCTAAGCCAAGCGAATGCGGCCGCGGCCCTTAACGGTAATGGACTTGTCTCGTCCCTACCCACCACCCCTTCAACGACAACGACAGTGACGGGTGGCAAGGCGCCGCGTCATTCGCAACAGCACCAGCGTCTCCGTCAGACGTCTCTGGCGCGGGGCGGACGCGGTCCCCTCCCGCGCACCAGCAGTGGCTTTCTCCCCATCGACTTGCTGGCCGGGCCGCCGCGTCCGCCACCGTTGCCGGTGCCGATGCCAGTTACGACACCGTTCCGTGGTGTCGCGTACGGCGCCTCGTCGTTTTCGCCGCTTGATGGCGCTGGAAACTTCCGTCCTGCCGCAGACACATCGTCTCCACTCCCAGCGTTTGCCTTTGGCGACAATGACGAACTCCACCATGCGGGTGCGTACCATCCAGCAGCGGATGCCGGTAGTGTGACCAGTGGCCTTCGCCCAGCATTCAACTTTCACGCCAGCCACTTCCCACAGGTGTCTGCTGCACCGCTCTTCCGTCCACAATTTCTCTCCACTTCCACGGCGGCGTCACCCTCGCCACCACCTCTCCAAGAGAAAAAAGATGGTGAGCCCGAAGAGCGTGCGCCGCACGACGACGCGCTGGACGGACTGGCCATGGAGGAAGAAGATGGAGACGACAGTGGCGACGGCAGCCAAGACAACCAGTCGACCCACAGTCCATCGCGACGCGACTCGATGTCGACGATCACAACGCCGTCCAGCGACGGCGGCGACAAGCGTCGGCTCTCCCTCGACGCGTCCTCCAAGCACGGGGATCCACAATTCGATGATGATGAGGACGGTGGGGACGACGCGCTAAGGGCGATCGACCAGCAGGACGACGGCCACGGTGGCAGTGGGGGCCTCGTGGACATGGACGACCAGAACATGAGCACGTTCCTCGACAGCGTCGCGCTCGAGTTGGACGACATGCTCTAGATGATGAGTACAAGAGGAGCTGATAGGGATGCCAAGCCAGCCAGCAGAAGAGAGATGATCTTTTATTTAAGAAAGAGGATCGGTATGAAAACAACACACTACGGAGAGAGAAGGAGAATCAAGCAAAATGCTACAGCGCTGGGTGAGGATGGTGATGGTAATGACGATGTGGTAGTGGTAGTGGTAGTGGTACATAACGTGTGAGAACTGCAAGCCATTTTCACGAGCTGGCTTGCGTGGCCGGGACGCTGGACTCATCACTGGTCTCCGAGGACGCACTGACGCCGCTGAGCGTCAGCGCATGCACGACGCTGAGCCGTTGCTCCGTGGCGTCCTGGCCGCCCAGCAGCAGCACAGTCTTGCCATCCGAGCCCAGCACAGCGCGGTGGCCCACGCGGCCAGGGACGGTCGCCCCTGTCGCAGTCGGTGCAACCGCCAACTTCTCCCATTCCCACGTGCGTGTATTCAGCAGAAACGCATCGTCAAAGACGTTGGTCGCCGCGGCGTCACTGCCACCACTGCTCTGAGGATCCCACCCGCCAAACACGAGGATCGTGTGCTGGTCCACGAGCGTCGCCGAGTGGCCTGTGCGGGCACTCGGCGCCGTGCCGACCACGCATGGATGGAACCACGTCCAGACGTCCTTGTGGGTTTTGCCCACGCTTTTCTTCAGCACGTGGACCGACCTGAAGCTCGTCGTGGCGTCGTTCCCACCAAAGTAGACCACGCTGTTGTCGTCGACGGCAACGGCACTGTGGTATGTGCGCGCCGACGGCGGCTTGCCCTCGACCTTGACCTGCTTCCAGTGCCACGCGTCGCTGTCGAGCACGTGCACAGCGCTCTGGCGACTGCGGCCGCGGCTGCCGCCAAACACCACGACGTCGTTGCCCACAACCGTGCACGCGTGGCCGCTGCGCGCGGTCGGTGGCGTCCCGCTCACGGCCGGTGGGTACCAGAGAAAGCACTCCGTGTCCAACACCATAATGTCCGACAAGACGTCCAGCTGGTTGCTCGCTTGGAGGGCGCGCTCGCCACCAAACACGAGGAGCAAGTGCTTGGCCGCCAAGTGCACGGCGTCGTGCCATGCGCGCGGGATGCTCTCGCAGTTGAGCGGCGTGGACCACGCGTGCGTCGCGCGGTCCAAGACGTGGAGGTCGCCGAGTGTCGTCTCGTCGTCGTCGGCGCCGCCGTAGACCACTACGCGGTTGCCAGCAATCGCGGTCGCCGTGTGGCCCCAGCGCTCGCACGGCACGGCGTCGGTGGTGGCGACGATAGACCATGTCGCGGTTCCTACGGAGGCCAGCAAGACATTAGGCGAGACAGTTAGAGAGGTCACAAGAGACCTTCGCCATCAAGTCAAGACGTACGCGGTGGGGTCTGTACGGATGGTGCTTTGACGCCGGGTGCCGTCGACTGGACCATCATATCGCGGATTGAGACCTGCGTGGTGGGGGGCTCGGAGGCCTTGGCCTTTGCCGCCGTCGCACGTGCGGTCGCACCGCCACGTTTGCTAGCAGCCGTTGACTCGGATGCCGCCGCCGCCGCCGCTTTTTTACTTGCGAGTTCCTTAGGTTCCGGTGAGAAGAAGCTCTTCATGTGACTAACGGACGCGGCCTTTTTGGCTTTAGCCGGCGTCTTAAAGTCGCTGGGTGGGCTACTTTCAGTTTCGGGCGACTTGGCCTCAAGCGACGGCGTTGTGGTGGTGGCCGCGACGGCTTCTGTACTCGCCTCGGGCACCGACGACTGCTGCGAGGTCTCCAGCTGTGCGAGCAGCATAGACTGCTCAACGTCACTGAGGAAATTGGGCCGCGCTCGCTTGTGCAGCAATTCCGTTGGGTGCTCCGAGTCGTCCAAATCCATGGCCACGTCCGGGTCGTCCTGCTCGTCTGGGATCGATCGCTTTTTGGAGGTAGAGGACAGCGACGACAGCGTCGAGGTCTGCGTGGTCTGCACAATGAGCTCATGTGCGGCGCTATTATTGCTGTTGCTGCTGGGGCTGGGGCTGTTGGTGAAGTTCATGCTGCTCACCGAGTCGGTGGACTGCACTGTGGGAAAGTCGCTGAGCGCCATGGCGAGCCCCGCCTTGGCCTTGGAGACCATTGGCACTGGTGCAGCGGAAGCTGTAGAATATCAGCCAAAGCGAATCCGTCAGCTTTGTTAAGCAGAGAGAAAGAGAGAGAACGCAAGCGTACGCTTGGTCATGACGATGGCGCCGGTAAAGTTGGTGCACTGGATCGAGAGCGCGCCGTTGACGAAGGAGAACTGGATGCCTTCGCCCTGGAGCGCCATAGGGACAACCACCTCGACGCCTTCGAACGACAGCAGCGGCATGTTCCTTTGTCCTGTTTGGTGAATGGATAGGAAAGGGAAATGCAGAGGAGACGGTCCGCGGCAGGGGCGCGCCGGCGGCTTTGCGAATGTGAGCAGCTCCGATTGAGAATAACGGCGCGCCGACATCAAAAATTCCCGCCACAATTTTTCGAACCTAGTATAATTAAACCTGATTAAACCTAATTAGGTTTAATAAATGGGAGTATCAGAAGTGAGTTCATCGTCTGAGTCTACCCCATGCGGATTTTGTTCTTTGCTGGGCAACGACACGACGGACCAATCCCATGAGCATCAACGTCGACCTCCACGACGGCACTGTGCCGTATCTCGTGTCTCCGTACGAGAGTTTCTTCTTCGTTATCGATCATGTCAAGTTGATTGTCGAGAGCGGCAGGTGCGCCAACCAGTCTGACTTTAGAGAACGAGCAAGCGCTAACGAGACACCACGTAACCAGCGGTTACCCAGGAGAAGGCGGGTGTTTTTACGGCCATGAAGGCCGCTGCTTTGTGTCGCAGTACCGTGCCGTTGTCGTATCGGACCCGCAAGTACGTACGGCCTATCGATCGTTCTCGATGCCGTTCTACTGCATTCGCGACTGGAACTTTCACGTCGGCTGGACAGGTAAGGGTGCGCTATTTCAACTAGTGGCTCGTTTAGTGTGTCAAAAATGATGTTGTGCAGAATCACTCGATTGTCGTTACTTATGTACTGTGCACAGGCGCCAAGTCGTGGCGAGGGCATGTGAACCGCGTGCCGGGAGGTGGCCTCGTCGGTGTGGGCACGTTCACCCTCAGTTTTCTGGTGAGTCTGAAAATCGTTCTCATTAACAGGCGGTGCAACTGACACCATGGTTATACATCTGACCCCGACCCATTCGCTACTGTGTAGAGCCACGGGTTCGACGAGTTCCGACGCCACGTGGAGCCCGTACTGGCCCACTCACGGCCGCTGTTTGACCAGTTCGCAGCACTGCCTGCGCCGTCTGTTCTCTTGCTACCAGGGAAGCTTCCTCATCAAACCCACGAAGGACGCATTGCGTTCTGTGCCCCACAGGACCCAATGACGATCTTTATCGTCGACGAGGCCGAGCAGCAGCGAACGCCAGCGTCGACATGAAAATGTACCTTATATTGTCAAGTAGGAGTTGTATTCCACCTAGATTTATAACTTGTGATCGAAAATTCTGGAACTGACACAGTAGATTCCAAATCCCAAAAGAAGGTGGGTTCATAATCCATGTGCCCAATGGGCAGCTCCATGACGACCCCAATTTCCATTTGACCATAGATCAGCTCACGATGTTTGGCGGCGACGATCTCCCGTTCTCGCGCCACTCGGATGTGCTCAACGCATCGCCCACTGGTAACGACGAGGTCGTGCGCTTGGTCGAGGAGCTTAAGCGCCGCGGCAACGCTGCCTTCCAGCAGAAAGCGTTCGAGGAGGCCGAGGTGCTCTACTCCAAAGCCATCGACGTCAATGGCACCAACCCGCTCGGGAACCAGCACATCTTCTACGCGAACCGCTCGGCCGCGCGCACGTCCATGAACAAGACAGCGCTCGCCGTCACTGATGCGAATGCTTGCATTGCACTCGATCCGGGGTATGCCAAAGGGTACTTCCGCAAGGCGCAGGCGCTGAAGGCACTCAAGAAGTACGACGAAGCACTGAACGTGCTGGCGACAGCCAAGGCGCTCGATGCTGACAACAAGGCGCTGACGACGCTCGCAAAGCAGATTGAGGAATTGGCCGCCAACTACGTCGAGCAGGCGCCGGTCGAAAAGCCCGTGGCGAAAAAAGTTGTGACGCGCGTCGAGGTCTCGAACGACGCGACGGCGTCCGCCGCGAGCACCGCGATTTCGACGAAGGCTGTGGGCGATGACGAAGAGATTGTGGGGCATGTACGTGGCTACAAGAAGACTGCTGATGGACGTACTACGACGTTTTTCAACAACGAACTCACGGAAGAAGCCAAGCGACTGATTGGCGACATTGCGCCGAAAAAAGTCGACGACCCGAACAAAGTGCAGGTGCGTACAATGTCAGAATGGTCCCGGATATCATATTTATATATATAATACGTTTGTGACTGCAGATCAAGAACGTCGAAGGAGGATCGGCCTGGAACGTCGGCAATACGTTTGAAGAAAAGGACATGAACGCGTGGGCCAAGGCCAAGATCGAGAGTGTGCTCACGGGTCTCAGTGCACCCTTGAACAAGGACGGCTCGGGTCTTGTGCGCGTCACAGCCGTGAAGGACGTTGCGGGCGAGGCATCGATTGCGGTCGTGCGCGGCAAGAAGCGGTACATTTTCGACTTTGCGTTTGCGCTCGCGGTCGCCAGTGAGGTGGACGGTGTGGCGGTCGACGGCGAGCTCAAGTTCCTGGACGTGAGCTCAGACGCCGACGGCGACTACGACGTTGACGTCAGCGTGCCGTCGCGTTATGCGAGTGACGCAGGCAAGGCGCTCCACGCAGCGCTGTCGGCGCCAACGTCGCCATTCCGTACCCATGTTACCCAGCAGCTCCAGCAGTTTGTGACAGAGTACCACACCTACTAACACAATATCAGTTCTTAACATGGGTACCGTACTTAGCATAATAGAAGGCCCGTTGTCTGTCCTTGGTTGGCTGGAAGAGATGTCATCTGGGTCATTGTGCATTGGGCAGCACGTAAAGAGCTAGCTCATTAGTGCCGGTACATGACGATGGCGAGTGACGCAGAGACGACGACACAGGATGTGGGCACCGGCGCCGCTGCCGACGGACAGATTATGGTGGCGCTCGGCGGCATGCAGAACATGGCGTGGGCCTCCGACACGTCCAAGTTTGGCTTCAAAATGCTGGTCAAGATGGGCTGGTCGGCTGGCAAAGGTGTGGGCAAAGACCTCCAGGGCCAGGCCACGCACGTCAAATTGGAACGCCGCTCCGAGGCACTTGGTATCGGCTGCAGTCTCAAGCAGGCGGAGGTCCAAGGCTGGTCGAACACAGCGGCGGGCTTTGCCGACGTCCTCAAGTCGCTAAACAAGTCGTATGGAGGTGCGTTATGAGACGGCGTCTGTGCTAGATTAGGCAGATTAGTCATGGACTAACACAGAGTACAAATGCGATCAATAGCCAAGAGCGACGCGTCCGGTGATGGTGATTCAGATGCCGAGACCTCGACAAAGGAGAAGAAGAGCAAAAAAGAAAAGAAAAGCACGAAAGCGAAGAAAGCCAAGAAGGAGAAGAAGAGCAAGCGAGAGAAAAAAGTGCCCTCCGACAAGACCAAGACAGGACTCACTCTATCGCGACGGATCGTGTACCACAAGCGACTGCGAAACAAGAACGCCAAGGCGTACGACGCGAGCGACATGTCGGCGATTTTGGGCGTCGCGTCGTCCACGTACGCCAACGAGTGAGTGATTGTCTCGACAATCAGCACAGCGTGTGCTTTTGGACGAATGAATGTAATACAGAATATTTAGAGACCCCTTAAGCGTGCGAGTGAGTGATCATTCACTGTCTCCAGCTCTTCATACACGAGTCGGTGGACTCCATCCCGGCGATCATGAAGAGCCATGATCTCTCTAATACTGGATATGCCGGTTGAAGTAGATATCAACTGTAGAAGGAATATACTTTTCATCCTGTCGTAGAAACCTCTGATAATGAATACATGGCTGACCACGAGTGGGTCGGTGGGTTTTTGGGTCGTGCTGTGGCCGTTGATGGCAACTGGGATTGTTGGTGCTCATCAACCGCGACGTCGCTTGGCGGAACAAGGCACCACTAGCCACCGGCGCGTCTCGCTCTCTCTCTCTATTGACCTCTACCACCGTCGCAACCATGAGCGCGACTGTGTTTGTGCGGAATCTGCCGTTCGACGTAACGCAGGAGGCGCTGGAGCAGGCCTTTGGCGACATTGGACCCATCAAAAAGGTCGATCTAATCAAAGACAAGGGCAAGTCCAAGGCCGTGGTCACGACGCGCGGCTTTGCATTTGTGCGATTGTACGTTGCATTGATCTGCTAATTGACTTACTAGAATAGCACTAATGATGGTGTAATATGCAGTGCGCTGCCGTCGGACGCCCAGTACGCGATCGACCGCCTTCACGACACGGAATTCAATGGCCGTCGCATGCGAATCGGTATGTAGCAGTTGCTGCTGGTCGTGGTGCTGAGGTGGTGCTAATGATGTGGTTGATAGAACTGGCACAGGAAAAGGGCCAGCGACAGAAGCAAGAGCGGAGACCCGCAGCTCCGCCGACAGATGCAGCAGTGGACGCAAATCACCAGGAGGCGGACGCTGTGGAGGAGACCGAGCAGGAAGAGACGAAGGAAAAGAAGGTGAAAAAGGAGAAGAAGGAGAAGAAGGAGA
>JAADVD010000421.1:0-25360 GCA_023334535.1 Pythium vanterpoolii
GGTCAAGGCGGTGCTGGCGGCATGAACGGCATGGGGCAGCAGGGACTTGGCGGTGGCGGAGGCATTGGCCAAGGTCAAGGCCAGGGCGTGGGCATGGGCGGCGGCGGTCAGTTTGGTGGCAACCGCCGCCGCCGTCGCCGTCTATAAACCGTCACGATTCGAACGCTACGACGTTTCCGTAGCGCTACCCGTAGTAGTGTAGTGTTACTACTTCTTCATGGAATCACTCTGCAACCGTTAGCAGCACACACCTTTGGATCGTGCAGAAATTACATTTGGTTTGGAAATATAGGAAACTACCAAAAACTCTAGTGTTGAAACTGGCGTTTGTCACTGGCCGCTCGCTTGCCGTACGGATTGTCGGCACTGAACGCGTGGCCGGAGCGTTGGAACTTGCTTTTGCTGCCACCACCGACATCACCGTCCCCACGCCCCCGCTTGGCGGTCTTGCCTCCGGTTTTAACAGGAAGCGTGACCTTAGGTGGCACGTGGAGCCCAAACGACTTGGCGACGCCTTGCAGATCGAGGCGCGCGACGTCGAAAATGGTCTTGAGCGAGTGCGATGCGTACGCCAAGAGGTACCCTCGGTACGCGTCCTTGGCCGATTTGTGGAGGTAGTACACTTTCTCCACGAGCTTCATGAGCTGCGACTCGACGTTGGCGATTTTGCTCGTGGGGAATTCGTATTCGTTAAGGGCGACCTTGGCCGACTTGAGGTACTTGAGAAAGCCCAGTTCATCCGGCAGTAGCATGAGCAAGGCCTTGCCTTTGCCGGTCGCCCCACGCGCCGTTCGGCCGACACGGTGAATGTATTCGCGTGGATCATCGGGGGGATCAAACTGAATGATCCAGTCGACCGCGGGAATGTCGAGGCCACGCGCCGCGACGTCGGTACAGAGCAGAATGCCGGTCTTGGCATTGCAAAACTGGAAGAACGTGGTCGTGCGTTTGTTTTGCTTTTGTTTCCCGTGGATATCGAGCACCGGAATGTCGATGTAGTTAAGCAGCTCGCCGTAAAACTTGACAGCGTTGCACGACGAGAAAAATACCATGACTTTCTTGCCGAGGTTCTTCTTAAGGAAAGTAAACAAGAGCATAAACCGCTTGTCACTCGGCGTCACGACGTACCCTTGCTCAAGCGTCGAGACCGTGGCTTTCGCGTCGTCTTCTTCGACGCCGACATATACAGGCTTGTCTTTGATCGAGAGCCGCGCGAGGTCTTCGACCTTTTTGGTCTGCGTGGCACTAAACAGCATGGTCTGCCGGTCTTTCGGGATGCACTTGATGATCTGCCGCATCTCTTCTTCAAACCCAATCGACAGAATACGATCGGCTTCGTCGATCACCAAGATCTGCATGTTGTGATAAACAAACCCCTTGGTGTTTTGCAAGTGATCGAGCAAGCGACCGGGCGTCGAGATGAGAATATTCACGCCTTTCAAGAGTTTCTCGGCTTCGGCCCGGCGGTTCGCGCCGCCCATGACAATGCCGTGGGTCTGCGAGTGGTACTTGCAGATCTCGCGCACGACGCCATAGATTTGTAGTGCAAGCTCGCGCGTCGGCGAGATCACAATGCAGCCCGTGCCTTTGCGGGTCGTGAATTTAACTTTGTGGAGCAGCTCGACAGATGGAATCAGAAACGACAAAGTCTTGCCCGACCCAGTTTTCGCAGCGCCCAACAAATCCTGGCCGGCCAACAGTGGGCGGATCGACTGCGACTGAATCTTGGTCATGCGTTCAAAGCCCATGTCTTTGAGCGCCTTTCGCGTCGGCTCGGACAGTGGCAGCGACGCAAACGCTTCGCTGGAAAAGTACCGCTCATCCATGTCGTCGTTAACAGCCTGGGCAGTCGCATCGGCAATCGCTTTCTCGGTCTCTTCGTCTTCTTCTTCGACATTCTCTTGGTGCTTGGCCGATGTGACTACTTCGGTTTCTTCACTGTCGCTGGTGCTGGGCTCTTCAGCCTCAACCTCTACCTTGGGCGTGGGCGTTGGCGTGGATTTCTTCGCAGGTGATGGCGTAGCGTCCGTTGCCTTCTTATTAGGCAACGGCGACGCTACCGCCGCCGCCTTCGCTCCCTTGGACTTCCGCGCCATGATGTCGAGTGGCAAGGCCAATTGCAGCTCTTCACCAGTCAAACCAATGCCAATGTCGCTTCGTGCACACTTTTCACTATGTGACGAATTCTCCAGATTTTAGTGCTTATATTTTCCGCAGAAGGCTTTGATACGTTGCTAAGCTTATGCCAAATTAGCTGAACTTCGTTTGGCTGGTGGTGAAGCGGTTTGTCCACTGAGCTTCTCGAACTGTGATCTCGGTCCTCTGATTGGTGGATAATCCACTCGTCTGTGACGCGGTGCTAATTTCATGTGGTCTACATTAGACACCACGGCCACGCCAACGTTTTTTGTTGGTCTGGCGAACGAACCACCAACAACCGCACGTATTCGGACGGCATAGATCGACGAAAATGCTGCGCCGCTCGTCCCGCTTCGGCGCCGTTGCGCTGCGCCGTCTCACAGTGGCCGACACCACGCGTATGCATGGCGCCTTTGGACCGTCTATGCGCCACGGTATCCCCGTGCAGACGCGCGCCATGGGCTTTTTCTCGGACCTAAAGAACCAGCTCAAAGCCGAAATGGACAAGAACGAAGAGCTCAAAAAGTCGTTTGAGGAAATCGAAAAGGCCAAGGAGCAATACAAGAATGTGGAGAAAGCCGCGAAAGAGAAAATTCAAGAAGTTTCGTCCCGGACCGAAGAGGCCGCAAAGAATCTCTCGGAGCAGGCGACGGCTGCGTCGCAGAAGCTCAAAGACAGTTACACCGCGACGCGCGGCGCCGAGGCGTCTGGATCGGAAACGGCCTCGGATACGGACGACAACAAGGAGGATACAAAAGCATCAGAAGAGACTGCTAGTGAAGGCGAGAAAGAGGAGCCGAAGGAAGAGGAGAAGCCAGCGGCCGACGGTGCGGCGGCGTTTGTGAAAAACTTTTTCGCCAAGATCAATCGCCAAAAGGAGACGCTGATCAAGCCCAAGTGGAGAGAGGAGTGGCGGAGTGCTGCCAAAGAACTTTTTGGTGGCTCGGACGTTGGCTCGGTCGATGAAGCGTTGGCGTCGGTGCGCACGCCGTCCAAAGCCAAACCCAAGTCCAGTGAGGACGGCGATGCCGCCGAGTACACGGGACCGAGTGCGCTGGTGGCCGTGAAAGAGGAAGAGAGTGCGTGGCAAAAAGTGAGCGCACGATTCCGCGAGGCGCCGATCATCCAGGGCATTCTCGATGCCGCCAAACAGGCTGCGCGCACCGAGGCAGGCAAAAAGGCGTCGGCGACGGCCAAGAAAGCGAAAGACAAGATCAGCGACGCGACTGAGGATGTGCGCGAAGCATGGGAGACCAGTCAGAATCCGTACGTTTAGGTGACCATAAACGAGTGGTTGGAGGAGGCGAGTGCTGATGCTGTTTTGCTTGCTTGTAGCTGGGTGTACCGACTCTCTTCGCTCTACGACGGGTTCTTTGGCGAGACACCGATGGCGATCGCGATCAAGTACGTTTGAGGCAGCGCCTGGGATATATTTCGGTTCCTGTATTGACTTTGACTGATTGCGATTATATAGGGAAATTCGACGAGCCGAGCCCGACTTTATTCTGGAAGCGTGGAAAGATGTACGTGGGGTGTCGTGCACTTGTCAGTGGATTATGGAGTCGCTGATGGAGTGGTTTGGTGTGTAGAAAATCGAGGCGGTTGTGCTTCCGGGTGTGCTGGAGGCCTTTTTGCGTGGTAACAGCCGTGATTTAAAGAAATGGTTTGGCGAAGCTTCGTACTCGCGCATCAACATGGCAATTCGTGAACGCAAGACCGAAGGTACGTCGTCTGAATCTACTTTGCGACTGATATGGTTAACGTACTGGGGATATTCACTATTTCACTGTCAAAACCAGGTCTTGTCATGGATCCAAATGTTCTCAGCATTGATCACGTTGACGTCATTGAAGCGACGGCCGAGGACAAGCAGGCGCCGATTATTCTGGTGCGTTTCCAGGCCCAGCAGATCAACTGCATCCGCAATCGCGAAGGAGAGATCATGGAAGGTGCCGAGGACGAGGTGCTTGCCTATTACTACATCTTCGCTTTCCAGCGCGACTATGACGACGAGCAAGAAGCGCTACGGTGGCGCATCGTCGACCTCCACATGCAGCGCGGCGGCAAGTACTACTAGCGAGAGGGGTGTGAGCAACGCACCAGTTTGTGGTGGAAAACGAATAGACTTTGATACGGTATCCGGATTCGTGTATACTATACACTTCAACTTTCAGGACCATCACTCTGCACAATATTGGCGCGGGGAATTGCATGAGTAACGAAGGAAACCTGCTCAAAGGGAAACCTGCGCCGTCAAGTACAAGCCAATTACAACGGACAATGGCAGGAGCACGCAGGTATAGACATGAAAATAGTATGCTCCCACAATGGACGTGCGGTGTTTATAAGGAGAAAACGATGTGTAGTCGTGAAAAGAAAGACATTGCCAGTCAGGTGGCGGCCGTGCCAGCAGTCGTGGAGGCAAGCGATGACGAAGAAGAGGACAACATCCGCTCGTTTGAGCCGATCGATCTACTGCAAGATGCTGGCATCAATGCGACAGACATTGCAAAGCTCAAAGAAGACGGCTTCGTGACGATTGGCCAGCTCTTTCAAGTATCTCAGAAGCGCTTGCTCGGAGTGAAAGGCATTAGCGAGGCAAAGCTAGACAAGGTGCGATCCGGTAATGAAATATCAATGGTTGGCTATTGCTAACCATGTGTTGCGCGCACGTAGATCCTCCAAGCTGGGAAGAAGGTAACCTGTTTGCAGTCGAGCTTGATGAACGTTGGTGATGACATCTGAATGGATCGCAGCTCATGCCGGACAAAGGAGGCTTTGTTTCAGCGAATACGCTTTATCTCAAGAGCAAGAACAAGCTGTTCATTACGACTGGGTCCAAGCGTACGTTATCAATTTCTACTGTTGTTGGTGAGACGAATTTGACCGTCTTCATTGTAGAGCTTGATCAACTCCTCGGCGGTGGATTGGAAACGATGTCATTGACTGAGGTACTTACCGTTTATTTGCATGGCTCCTCGGATTGTTGACTGCTGACTCATGTGTGGTGTAGATCCACGGCGAGTTTCGGACGGGCAAAACGCAACTGTGCCACACCGTAAGTACACTCCTTCCGAGGATCTATTATCGACTGACTGCTGATATTTTTCTGCTGTTTAAAGTTATGCGTCACGACACAACTTCCACGTGCTCAAGGTGGTGGAGCTGGTTCGTTTTCCTTGCTTTGTCGGCGACAGCGAGGAATACGTCACTGATGAACTCAACAACGCTTGACCAACTCGGCATCCAGGGAAAGTCGCTTTCGTAGATACGGAGGGCACATTCCGACCAGTGAGACGAAAATCTTCAGACTCAGGGATCGAATGGACTGACATTTGCTGTGTTAGGGGCGCGTCGCTGAGATCGCCAAAGAGCGCTACAACTTGGTTAGTGCAAACGACGAGGATCTGATCAAGCATGTTGACCTCTGACACTTCACAAAAGGACCCAGCCGACGTGTTAGACAACATCATCGTCGCCAGGTGACTCATGCTTATCAACTAGCTTGAGGATACGTTCTGATCAATTTATCCTGAGCAGAGCTCACAGCCACGACGTACAAATGGATCTCGTCATCAAGCTGGGCATGTTGTTCGCGGCAAGTTCCGATCCAGAACTATTTCGCACAACCAACTCTGAATTTCTTTGATGATACTGCGTATCCAGGATCCGGATCAAGGCCCATTCCGCTTGCTTATCATCGACTCCGTCACTGCGTTGTTTCGCACTGATTTTTCTGGACGGTAAGAAACATGATACCCTGTCGCGCACACTTCGTGTTCTTATACGGCTGACTGCAGAGGAGAGCTGAGCGAGCGACAGCAACGTCTGAATCAGCATCTCATTCGTCTTGTCAAACACGCGGAGGTGAGATCTGGCTGGTCTCTCAAGATTTATCTTTTTCGACGATGACCAATATCTTGTCACAGGAATTTAACATCGCTGTCCTTGTCGTGAACCAAGTCATGGCGGATCCGGGAGCGAGTTCAATGTTCGGTCCTGTCATGAAGCCAGTGGGTACGTAGTCGGACTGCTGCTGTTCGAATGACCACCGATCGTTGACAGGGTGAATCCAGGTGGCCACGTGCTGTCGCATGCCGTTCACACTCGACTTTTGGTAAGGCGCACTCTCATGTTTCGCGTGTATGGCCTGTTGTATCGTTGACCAGTCTATATCAGATGAAGAAGGGACGTGGGGAAAACCGGATATGGTGCGCTGCAAGCCTATCATGATATGATACTCGCAATGTCTAACTGGTCGTTTCTCCAGCAAAGTGATCGATAGCCCATGCATGCCAGAAGCGGAGTGCACCATCCAGCTCTGTGCTGGCGGTGTCGCCGACTCGGATGAATGATCAAACGTTCGGATCTGTCCAAGCATGGTATGGGGAAGGCACAATATCGTAATCGGGAAGCAATAAATTAGTCCATTTCATAAATACGTGCGTAGCACTTAGGAACCGCGATCACATGACCGGCGCGCGCACGACGTCAGTCTTTTCGTCCATCTGCATAAACCACGTCGTATTGTGAGGCGTCCGGACGTGCGGGTTGATGTACTTGAGACCGAGCTGTAGTTCGAACGGGAGCGACTGCAATTGCTTCGCCGTCGCCACATTCAGGTTCATGCGAAGCGACTGCAAGGCCAAGATCATCAGTGTCGGCGGCTGATGGACCATCGTGTAGCGGAAGACGTCGTTGTTGCGCTCGGCGCCGTTCGAGCCACCGAAAATGAACATTTGATCGTCGTGCATGACAGCTGAGTGGAAGTCGCGCGGATCGGGCGTCCCCGGCTCATCCTCAACGATCGTCCACTCGCCTGTCGACACATCAAGTTCACTCATCTCGTTTCGCCGCCGGCCCGAGTCGTCACGGCCGCCAAACATGACCAGACGATGGGGCTCGCGCGAGCGCGGTGTAATCGTGTGGGCGATGCGCGAGTTGGGCATCTGGCCCTTGCACTCGAGCAGACTCCACTTCATCGTGTCGACATCGAGAAAGTACGTGTCGATCGGGCCTTTCGGCGGATCGTAGAGACCGCCGCCAATGACGTACATGCGGTTGTCGACCGCCGCGGCTTGATGCTTGTAGCGCGGACTCGGACGGTGGCCATCAGTCTCTTCTTTCTTCCACGTATTGGTGTCCTCGTTGAAGACGTAAAGGTCGTTCACGTACACGTGGCCCGAGGTACCGCCAAAGAGGTACAGCTTACGGCCAACGGCACACAGACTCTGACCGTAGCCGGGCGGCGGATGGGCCCCTTCGGCCTCGACGATCGACCAGCTCTTGTCGCGGATGTTAAATTGGAGCAATTTGCCCATGTTGGTCTGGCCCCAGTGAGGCCCCGAGCCGCCAAAGAGATAGATCTTGGAGTTGTCCGTGGATACACACCACGCATGCGATGCGCGACCGTCTAGAAAGAGGAGACATATCAGTGACAGTCAAGGGGCTAGTGAGAGAAGACAACTCTATACCTGGTGAGATGCTGTTGGAAGTCTCAATGTGGGTCCAGTGGTGGCGCACCAAATCGAACGCGTAGATGTCGTTGTGGCAGTTGCCTTCGTTGTAGCCGCCAAAGACATACATGGTGTCGCCCACGACCACCGACGAATGGCCGCTGCGCACGGGCGGCCGATGGCCGGACGTCACGAGCTTGGTCCAGTTCGAGTTTTCCTCCACCTCTGAAATTCATTCAATCATACAAAAGGTGAGTGACCACTGACCATCCTGCCTGGTTACACAGCTCACGACGTACCCTCTTCGTCGTCTTCAAACGATGTGTCAGCGGCAAACCCGAGACGCCGTGCGAGCGGCGAGTTGACCCACCGCGGGCTGTTGCGGAAGATCTTAAGCAGGTCGTCAAACATAATTGCGACGAAGAGGAAGGCCTGGACCCGTGCTCGCGAGAGAGAAAGTTTATGTCTGAGACTACTGCGATCTGTCAACGGCGCGCGTGGCCGTGATGTGGTGGCCGCGACGGCGCTTGGGATGGTGGGGCAGGCGGCGGCTATTAATGGGGCGACGGTGAAACCAATGGATCGTCGCCGTCCGCCCTCCCAGAGACAGATGCCCGCCGGACCTACAGACATGATGGAGGGGTATTTTGAGCGACTGTGGTGAAGCGTCCCAGTAGATGAGTACCGTTGTATAATAATTCTTCCGGTATGAAGAACTCGAAGATACCTTTTGGGGTTGTATCCACACTTGGAATTTTGGCCTGGTTCTGAGGAGCTACTGGAACTTCAACACGTAAACTGTTAAGGTGTTCTTAACGATTGATTGGTCTGGACTTTCTTGTTGTTTCCAAAATTCTCCCATTTTGAATTCTGATCACGGTATTTACAGTTGTAGACTGCATGAAGATTGTGGTCGACTGTATTACAGTAAATAACGTGACCAGAACCAATTTTCTCCCACATGTAGGTTGTGGGTTGTATCTTGGGGCCACAAGGTTTGCTACTGGTGTAACCAAGGTGGGAATTTTTTAAAGAAAAAATGCGTAAAAACCACCCAGTGAAACAAACGAAATCCTCTTTTCCGATATTCTTGTTCCTGCATCCTGTAAAGTACTTGCACAACTGCTGGTAGTGCTTCTCACGCTACGCATCCTATCTACGGTGCTGTATATCACGACCCACGTGTCCTGTAGTAGTGCAGAACACCTCAACCAGCAGGCGACCATTTCCTGCTCCTTCCAGCGCCGCTACGGATTCAATCTGTTGTGCACATTTCGACTCGATCTGATGACGTCCAGGAGGCAGAACTGTTGTCCCCATTGCCTAAGTACATCCTCTGATTTCTTTCCGTCGTTCGCATTCACCCCATTAGGGAATCTCTTTGCTGGCGAGTCGAAGCCAGCTCGGCACCTCCGACAATTCCGGAATCTCTACCACCAAACCTCTGATCGTCCGGCTGTTACTCACGCGGCTCCAGGCACATAGACCATCCACTCCACACATCTGAGTCCATTTTATGAGCTTGTGATTGGTTGCAATGCCTCTGCCGTGTCACGACCGCACAAATTCACTGACCAGTCGGCACAAAACCAGACCATAAAGCACCACCTGGCAGACCTCCTGGTCACGTAAGGTGGCAGAAGGACTCTCTGGCGGACGCCGTCCGGACGCCGTCCATGGCTGGCTTTCGTGCACTTTGCTTCTTCGTCACTGCCCAACCAACACACGCGTGCTCTGCAGTACTTACTACGGCTATACCATGAAGCTCCTTGCCAAGCTCCTTGTCTGCGCGCTCGCGCTCGCTGCTGTCACTGACGCGGCTGAAACCACCCGCAAGACCTGCGACGACGGAGGCGACGTCACGCCTTTGCCAACCACTGGCACGCCGGCCGTCACCACGCCTGCCCCGACCACAAGCACGCCAGGCCAGACCACCCCAGCGCCGACCACTGCCAACCCGGGTGCCACCACCCCAGCCCCAACGACAACCACGCCGGTTGTCACCACGCCGGCGCCGACTACCGCCACGCCAGTGGTGACGACGCCTGCTCCCACTACGACCGCGCCGGTTGTGACGACGCCCGCCCCTGTGCCGACCACGACTGTGCCAGTGGTGACGTCGCCCGCGCCGACCACGCCGGCCAAGTTTGACAAGAACCAAGAGTACCTGCGCGACGGCATTGACTGTGCGGGGTACCTGCGCCTGCCGCCACCAGGCCGTCCAATCACCCAGCAAGACTGCGTGCTCGACTACAAAGTCAAGTTTTCCAAGGCCGACGAAGTACCGACCGCCGGTTGCGTCGTGTGCGAAGCCAAGTGGGGCAAGTTTGTCTACGATGCCTCAGTTCCGCTGGCGTCGCAGGAAGTGCCGCTCTGTGGTAAGCTGCCGCTATGCACGCGCTTCAAGGACTACGGCATGCTCACAGCGTTGGACCTGATGTGCGTGCTCAGCCAGAACGGCGCCGCGCCCATTGACGACCCCAAGGTCTGCGGCTTTGGCGACAACTAATTGGTCAGCCCAGTCTATAACGTGCTAGGATACGAACAAATAACATTCGATTTTTGGTTACACGCTGGCAGGGTTACGTTACGAGTCCAAGCACTGGTTACGAACAATGGTGACGGTACGCGTACCAGCACGGTTTTCGCCATGGTGAAATGGCACTCGACCGCGACGTGATAGGTGACCGCTAGGAAATGTGATGCCAGTGTTGGGAGGAGGTTCCCTGTGCCACCCTTGGGTGTATCTACTAGCGACAGCGGCAGCTGCAGTATGCTCTTCCCCACTCCAGTATTAGTAGAGGGGCCAAGCCCAAGCTCCGCTGGGTCAAAGGTGCGACTGCTGAGGGTCCGCCCACCGTGCTTGGGGCGGTTGGAAATAAGCTTACAGTGCCGATCGATCGTTGCGTCTTGATCCAGTGCCAATTTCACATACTGGAGTCGTCGTGTGGTGTGGAAATCCAGTGTGACAAGAGCCTCGACCGTCGAGTCGGCGCGGTAAACGTCGGAGGAGAGCTGCAGATTGATACGGCACTTCCCACTTTGACAAGCCCCAGCAGTTTGACCGTTGTGTCTTGCTGGGCGGCGACTGGCTTGCTGTCCTCTATAGTTCGAGTAATTGGTTGTTCTACTGTGAATGACGTGGATGTGCGTAGGTCGGCCGTCGTAAATGCATTGACGACCAGTGTCGCATCGACGGCGTACGACACAGAAGCACGTACGGCCTCGAGGTCGTTGACGTGGCAGCGTTTAAAGCGGAGAGACAGCGGCAACGTGTGCGTGGGCAACTTGAACGAGAAAGGGTACTGGAGCACACCCGGAAGAAACATGGCGTTGTGGTCCACGAGTGGGATCTACCAGAGGCAGTGATATTAGATTCATGCAGGGAGAACAGCAAGTGGTGTTTCCTACCGCGTGCTGCAGGTGGGTAAGTTTTCGCCAGTGCGGAATGTGGAGCCCGTCGATCTGTGTGAGTCAGCGAAGCCGCTGCGTCCCGCGGATCGTCACGTGCAGGTCTGAATAAAATTTTAGTGTGAGTAATTAGGCAGGATAATTAGAATCGAAGTGGGTATGTACGCCACGTACGGGCACATGGAATGGGCTTTGTGATGCGCACATACACGACGCCAACAAGGTCATCACCGGGCAGCAGCGTCGTCTACTCGAGCTCCACGCGCAGAACGCCGCACTGGTTGAGATGAAGATGAGTGGCCACTCGCCCCATAGTCGGTTGTGATGTGGGAAGTTTGCGAATGAGGCCTCGCCAAAGGGTGGCGGCAGGCGAGCTGAAGTTTGTTGGTGGTGACAGGACAGGACCAGCATTCTCGTTCGATTGATGGGTACACGTGTGCGACACAAGTGGGGCCAATCACATGTAGCCATTTTCATATGCATTCACTCCACCCGCAGGTTAGTTAGACTAATTCAGTACAGTTTTGGAGACTCTGAGCACAACACACAAAACCATGGCGGCGAATGCGAACGTCAAGTCCGTACGCCGGCGTCTCCAGCGGCAGCTTGAGTTCTACTTGAGCGCCAGTAACTTGCGACAGGACAAGTTCCTGCAGCAGCACATGGACGAGCAGGGTTTTCTTCCAGCGGTGTTGTTCCTCTCGTTCAATAAAATTGAGACGCTGCGCGCGACCGAGAAGCTGTTGCTTGAGGCCGCAACTAAGTCGGATATGCTGCGCGTAGACGAGGCGCACGCAGCGATCGCCCCCGCCGAAGCAGCGCTGCAGGAGGCGATGGCGCTCGGGGGGGACACTGCGGATGGTGCGTTCGACTGGAGAAAATAGTACCTCGAAAAACGACTAACAAAGGACTAACCATGCAATTTAGACCACACGCTCTATGTGGAAGGATATGACGTGAACGCCCACGACCACGACTCGCTGCGCAAGGTCTTTGCAGTGTTTGGCAAAGTAAGGGTTTTTAGCACACTAAAGACTAGATGGATCTGTCGCGACTAACGGTGGTGCCTATAAAAACTCAGGTGAATCTCGTCAGCATGCCGCGGTTCTCGCCGAGCCGCAAGTTCAAAGGCTTCGCATTTGTCGAGTTCGCGGCGCAAGCGGCTGCACAGCAGGCGCTGCAGGCGATAGACAAACGTAATCGAGACGCGTCATTGGACGGTATGCGTGCAATGAGCAAGCGCCAGTGGACCGAGATGAAAGAGAAGCTCAAGGCCCAGCTCGGTGGTGGTGCGGGGACTAAACCCACGCCCGCGTCTAACGAAGCAACGACCACTAAACCCAAGCCCGCGTCTAAAGAGCCGTCGGTCACGTCAGAACCCTCAAAGTCAACGAAGAGGTTAGTCTCAGCCAGTGGCAAGGCTTCTAACGGCCATGTGCGCTTCCGAGATGACGACGAAGAAGATAGTCCCACCAACATTAAACGGCCATGCACCGAAAAATAATCCACAACATAATTGATATCCAATTATTAGATGCGGAACGCCGCTGCATCAATGTGCTCGAGGTCGTAGCGCTCGGCCAGCTTTTTCATCATCTCTTTGCGACTGGCGCTCGTAGCGTTGTCAAACACGAGGTCGTAGAGCGAACTCAGATTGAACACCACGACCGCGTTGAGGAACCGCATGGGGTCCGAGCGGATCATGCGCTCGAGGGCGGTCACGGCGCCTTTGACGTCGCAGCAGTAGAGCGCGCAGATCGCAAAGTTGTTGACCGCCACGCACACGAGGTCTTCTTCTAGTAATTCATTCGCAACGTCCGGAACACTGGGAGCAATGGTGGTGGTGGTCATCTCTAAATTGAGTGCGGCGTCAAAGGCCCCCAAGGCTTCTTGCAGTTTGTTTTGGGCAAATAGTAGCAGTCCGTCGTTGACCAGCTGTCGGCCACGAAGCTGTTTGCGGAGCTCGGTGGTGGTCGCATCAATGCAGCAGGGTGTGTGAGACTCGGCACCTTGCTCGGCGACGGTACGGGCGAGCCGAAAGAGGTGCTCGGCGTTCGTGAGGTCGCCAATTTGCAAGTGCATGCGGCCGAGCCGAGAGAGCACGAGCACGCGCTCGCAGTCGTCCAAGCTGTCGGTCTATAGATACCCCGTGTCAGTAAGATAGGAAAGTATGAGTATGAGACCTACTTGTACGCACCTCGATAGTCGCGCTCACACGCAGGGCGAGACTAAATTTGTTTTGCAATAGGAGGTGGTTCACGAGGGCAAACTGCGTAATGCGCAGCCAAGTCCACGCCGTCTCGGTTGCACAGCCCAGCACGGCCGCTTCCGTTCCCTGTGTGATGGCGTTGCGGACGCGCGCAATGAGCTGAAATAGTTTCTTCTCGTGTTCCAGTGTGTTGCCTTTGTACTTGTCGAGCAAGGCCTCTAGGAGACGCAACCGCATGGAGACAAAGGCATCGGTGGTAGACGCCGACACGGGATCATCCAGATCCCCAATCTGGTCCAGCACACTGGTCGCGTTGTCGTAGTGCCCGTCTTTAATGAGTCCTGCGAGCCACCACGACTTGATCTCGAGCGTCAGCGCCGTGTCGTTGGACGGGTTCTGCAGCATTGACAGCGATTTCTTCGTAAGCGTTTTCCATCGCTTTTGTCGATACAGTTCCTCCAATCCCTCGACCGTGTCGGGCACGTCTGCGAGCGTCAAGCGCTTGGCCGCCGGCACGAGCGAGTGGTTGTATTCGGGGAAAAGCGACTCCTCACCTCCGCCTCCACCGCCACCCAAATACTGGTCCTCGACCGAGACGTGCAGAAACTCTTCCAGCAAATCGTCGGCCGTCCGCACTTGGGCGTGGATCCGCGGCGACGGCGCGGCGACGCCCAAACTGCCGCTGCTTGTGCGCTGATGGAGCGACACGTGAGCCGACGCAGCGTTGGTTGAGGAGAATGAAGATACCGACTGCGTGCGTGACGAGTCGGCGTACCCAAGAAACGGTGCGGCCGGCGGGGGCGGCTGGCTAAAGCCTCGCGTCGCGTGGTACTGTTGCTGCTGCTGCTGTTCCTCATGGTTGGTCTGGCCGTACGCAAAGCTCTGGGTCGATCGCATGGGTGGTGGTGTCGGCTGTGTTGCCGTGGGTGGTCCAAACAAGTTGTCAAAGTTCTGGTTGTTGGCGTGCGTGGCCGACGACTGCGTGGGCGCGACGCCAACGAGCGTGTTGGTGGACGACCGCTCGACGCGCGGGAAGAGATCTGCAGCCGTCCCCATCGGAGGTGGTGGCGTCTGCGTGTTGGCAGCACCGTAGTAGTCGCCCATGTGGCCCATCGAGTGGAAGCGGTCGCTGGGGAGTGGTGCGGATGATTGTGTTTGGAACGGTGGCGGCGCGTGGGTTTGGTCGAAGTGACCCGTGGACGACGATGTAGACGCCGGAGGTGATGGGAAGAGGAGGTCGCGACTGAGGCTGTCGCTTGTGAGGGGTGTGGCGGTGGGTGGTGGAGCGGTGGCGCCTGAGATCCGCCGTGTGGGCACGAGCGGCGTCGCGAGTTGGGTCGGATTGGTACGCACCGCGACGCCTGATCAGAGATCTTCGGGTTAGGCGATGGATGAGATAGAGAAGAAGAGGGGATGTGGTTGCGGTTGCGTACCTGGGAATTGGCCGGGCGCGCCAGGGCGGATCTGGTTGACCATGGCAACAGGGCTGTGGCACAGAGAGTTTAGGTGGTGTGGTGGAGAACGTCTCCTTATTGGTCAGCTAGGTACCCACCCAGATGACGCAAAGGGCGACGGCCTCGTCTGCTGCTGCTGTGGCTGTGGTTGTGGCTGTGCAGGCGGCGCGTGGGCAAAGGACTGCGCCCGCGCCGCGTCCTGCTGCTGCTGCTGCTGCTGTTGCTGGAAGTCCATGATTTCTGCTTCTGCCCTCCTCACTTCAGGAACATCTCCATAGTGCCATGTCACACTATCGGGATAATGTTAGTGTCACGTCACACAAACGAGGTCTTCTCACCCAACTTACCGGTAGCCTATCGGTATTTGATGACGAGTTTTGGATCGTCTAACGTCCGACGAAGTGCGTAGGAAAAACAGAAACTCGGTTTTCGCTCTCCTCTGCAACAGCGGAACAGTTCTTTTCGAGGGAGAGCAGTTCTCTAAGCTCCAAGAACCAGAATGCGCAATGATGACGCGCCTGCGATGGAGCCGCTGCTGCCCATGCACACGCACGCGTCTAACGCCGCTGTCGCTGCTGACGCGTCGCCCCCCGACGGCTACGGCGGCCGCTTCCCGCGTGACACCGACTTGAGCAAGTCGCCTAAGCTGCGCGAGAAGTACTTCAAGCAGCTCGGGTACACGCCGCTCGCGTTTCGCGTACGTTAAACCTCTATCTGTCTTTCTGCCAACACCATTTATGTTGGCGACCAAGAGTGCTCTGGTCTGTTGGTTTCCGTTGGTTTGGTGTGTGGTCTAACCAATTTGTTGGTGTATTTTATAGAACGTCAAGCGCTTTGGCAACTTTATCGCATCGCTCTCGCCCATGCGTCGCAAGCGACCAAAGGTGCGTTAGACGTTAGACGTTAGCGCTTGGTTAGTCTCTACGAGAAATCTAACCATTTGCCTCGCCTTTTGTGCTAGTCGAGCGACGAGGAGACGGACAACACCCTCGAGAGTGACGCGTTTCCGTACCACCAGTCGATCATCCCATCGAAAGGGTCAATCCGCGGCTCGGTCTTCAACCTTGCCGGCGCAACGCTTGGCGCCGGCGCACTCTCGCTGCCCTACGCGGTCGCGGTATCGGGCGTCGGCTTTGCCATTGCGCAGCTGCTTCTTGCATCGTTTCTCACGGTCTACACCATCCGACTGCTCGTGCGCGCGAGCGATCTTACCAAGTACGTTTCTTAGACCCCTTGCGATCCGATCTCGTCTCACCTCCACGCGTCTAAAAATCTCATTATCTCATTTCTGGGTTGTGGGTTCTGGTTAGACTCAAGTCGTACGAAGACCTTGCGACCTACTGCTTTGGCAAGCGTGTGGCCATTTTCGTGGAGCTCAACATCCTCATCTTTTGCTTTGGCATTGCGGTCGCCTACCTCGTGACCCTGGGTGACATTATCACGCCACTGGGCGAACTCTATTTTGGAGCCACCAGTCTCTTGGCGCGACGCTGGGTGCTGATGTCGATTGCCTGCGGGACAATCATGCTGCCGCTGTCGCTGCTCAAGGACATTAGCAGCCTCCAGTTCTCGTCCATCCTTGGCGTTCTGTCCATCATCTTTCTCGTGTTTGCTGTCTGCCTCCGCTCGATTATGCACGCCAGCACCCATGGTCTCCCCAAAGACATTTGCTGGACCATCGATCTGTCCCAAGGCGCCGACTTTATGCTCAGCGTGCCGATTGTCATGTTTGCGTTCACATGCCAAGTTAATGTGTTTTCGATCTACACGGAACTCCAGCGTCCGTGCATCCGCCGCATGAACAAGGTGGTGGACCGCGCGACCATGATTTCGCTCGGCGTCTACCTCACGATCGGCGTCATTGCCTACCTCGCGTTTGGCCCCGAGCTCGTGAACCCCAAGTACAAGGGCAATATCCTCCTGAGTTTTTCGCTGGAGGATACGTGGATTGCTGTGAGCCGCGCCGCGCTTACGTTCACGATCGCCGTGGCGTTCCCGCTCAACATTTTCCCGTGCCGCTTTACGATCGACATGATGTTTTTCGCGTACTCGCGCGACTCGCTCGCCCGCCACGTGTTGGTTACCAGCGGGCTCGTGTTTATGGCACTGCTCCTCGCGATTTTCTGTCCCAGTATCAATGTGGTCTTTGGCATCATTGGTGGCACCTGCTCGGCGGTCGTATGCTTTTGTCTGCCGGCGGCGTTCATCATCAAGCTCGAAGACGGACCGCTGCTGGGACCGAAGAAACGCGGCTCGGTCGTGCTGTTTGTGGGTGCCGTGATCATTGGCGCCGTGGGTACGGGCGTGACTGTGTGGTCGATCCTGCTGGCACCGTAGAGAGTTTTGGGGAACACAGAGATAGGAGAAGCATACACTACGTGTTGGAACTCTTGTTTGTGGTGTACTTTCTCCATTTGACTGGACTTGACTATCACAACTACTAGGCAAGCAAAGGGGCCGAGAACTCGACCGCAAACGAAAACAAGCTCTCCATGATTGGCTCCTCCAACGCCTCGTCGATCTTGAGCATCTCGACTTGCAGACGGAACGTAATTTTCCTCGGGGTGGTGTCCATTGATGGTACTTCCAACTGTTAGCCCACAAATTAGTCTCCTTCTCTCTCTTTCGTCACCCAAGAGATCCACCATCAACCACGTACCGGCACGCGGATCTTGGCCAAGTTGCGGACACTCGACACAAGGTGGCGATTGCGTTTGTGGATCTCCACGTCCATCGCACTGCCACGGGCATCACCCGCAAACGCATCGGCGATCGTCGGGTCTTCGTACGCCCCCAGTACAATCGGCGTGGCGTCTTCCAGCAATACCTACCCCAAACAAAGCTACCGTCAGACTCGACTCCTCCTCTCCTCTGAGGAACTTACTACCTAGACCCTCACCTTGGTGTGGTGGTCTGTTGGTTCGCCTGGCTGGCAGACCAGCTGCACCGCAACGTCCAGCGGATTCTCGACCAGCAGCACACACTCGAGTCTTCTCTCCCCCGTGAATGAGGGCAGCACTTGGAAAGTAAACACGGGTACGAAGTGCACCCCCAAGTTTGCTTTTTTGAACCACGCGGCCGGCACCGGCAACGAACTATCGCCGCTCATGGGGCTGATCTGCGGCTTGACCAAAATGCCGGCCGAGCCGCGCTCGATTGACTCGACGCAGCGCCACGTGCGCTTGACCCGCAAGCGCGGTCGGTGCGGTGTCAGCGCCAGCGCATTGCGTGGCTGGTCCAGTGGCAACAGCAGCCGCTGCACTAGCGTCGCGACTGCGTCCATATTGCCTTGTGCGGCAACCGCCTCTAGCGATCGGTCCGCATCGACGGCGAGGTCGCTGAAACGCGCAAGCTGCGGCGCGAGCTCGGGCCACGCGTGCTCGTGGCGTTGGTGCTCCAGCCACTGCGCGCGTTCGGCCACGCGGGTCAGCGTGTGCTCGTACTTCCACGCGCCCATTTCGGCGAGTCGCTGGTGGTGAAACTTTTTCATTTGCTGTTCGCGCTGCAGTTCTTTCATGGTGCTCGCCAACGACTGGAGCGAGCTCGCGCGATGATGATGAGTGGTGGTGGCAAACGACAACCCGCGACGGAGCGACGCCGTGCTGCCGACGCCGCTGCGTGTGCTGGCGTTGGCGTTAGCATTCGAAGAAGCGAGCGTTGCGTGGTGCGAGAGCAGCGTGTGGAAGAGGTCTTCGTGTTCGGTCTCGCGCTCGCGGGCGACGGCTGTCATGAGCAGCATGTCGGGGTCGTCCTCGACCAAGCCAATCTCCAGTGAGTCCCAGTGGCAGTGCGAGCACGCAAAGAAGAATTTGCGCTCGGTGTCGTCCAGTACGGTCGACAGTACGTTGCCGCAGGCCACGCACGCAAAGCACCGGCTCGAGCGGTTCTGGTACATGCTCGCTTCTTTTGACGGGAGGTTCACAAGCAAGTACGAGCAGTAGTACGACTCGAACTCTTCGACACTGCAGCTCGCGCGGCGGCAGACCAGTTTGTGGCAGAGATCGCTAAAGTACATGCGTCCGAGGGGCGCCCAGTGACCGCAGTGGCACGCGTAGCGCACGCCGGCGCGAGGTGCTGGGGCGGTCATGGCGAGATTGGAGCTGGTCACTATAATGTTAGGGGAAGAGGTATCCTTGTTTACGGGTCGGGTTGGAGGTGTTAGCGGGTTTGTTTGCACGGGTCAAGATCGACTAGCATAGGAAATGTACCAGTATCAAGACATCGGGTTTGACCTGTTACGTGCAAACCCGGGTCCACTCGCCTAAATGATCTGCGGTTGCTGGCCATTGCGACCGTATCCATCCATGATCATGCACAGCGTTGTGCGATCGTTGGCGACGCGCGTCGCGCGCAGCAGCCATCGCGTTGCGTTGATGTCCAACGCTTCGCTCACCAGTCGCCATACCCTCAGTGCGTTGGTGACCACCGCTGAGTGGGCGGCGTCACTGCCGTCTCTCCACACGCGTGGCTTTGCCAAGGCTGCCAACAAAAGCGGCAAAAGCAAAAGCACAGGCGGCAACAAGCTAACGGCGGCGACTGGGGCTGCCGCAGCGTCGGAAGGTAATGAAGTGGAGGCCGCGGCCGCACTGCTGGACAAGACCAAGAAGAACATGACCGGTGCCGTGCTGCAGTTTACGCGAGCGCTGGCGCAAATGCGGCCCGGCAAAGCCGACGCCGGCATGCTGGATGAGCTGCACGTACAGGCCTATGGCGCGCACGTGGCGCTGTCGCAGGTCGCGCAGGTCGCGGTCGTGAGCAGCCACGCTGTGAGCGTGAATGTCTACGATCCGTCGGTACGTTCTACTACATCCTCTGGTATTAATATTTATGTGGTATTAGTATTAATATTGTGAATCCTGCAGCTGCTCCAAGAGATCAAGAAGGCGGTGGAGACTATGAACCCGGTCTTCTCGGTGCGTGAGGATACCAACGCCCTCCATGTGTCGTTCCCCAAGTACGTTTGTTTCTCAGAGTACAATATCTAGTGAGGACTCATTGAATTTCTGAAAAGAATGTCCAAGGAGACCCGCGCCGAGCTGATTAAAGCCGCCAAGAAACAGGCCGAGCAGTCGCGCCAGCACGTGCGCCGCGTGCGTCAAGACGCCATGAACAGCGCCAAGAAATTCAAAGAGCACATGTCTGAAGACGATGTCAAGAAACACCAAGACGAGGTCCAGACACTCACGGACGAGGCGGTCGCGGAGATTGGCAAGCTACTGGCGGCCAAGGAAAAGGACTTGGTCGAGGTCTAACGGAGAGAGGGGTCCAATAAGACACAAGTGACCGTGGAGTATCGTCTGGCAGCTGTGCGGGGAGAATTTGACTTTATCATTGGAGCCGGTCTCGGTGAGAGACGCTGATCAACTTGACGTTCCTGGCGACTAGACCCGGATTTACTGGACCTTCCAAAGGCTCATGTAGACACCCCATCACCCATCAGCGTGCCATACTGTACTGTCTACCTACTGTACTAGCATTCGGTAGCACATGGTTTTGGTTCAGTCAATAATTGCGAGGACACGTCCATTTTCGGTCCCTGCCTGTTCAACAATCTAGAGCGCAAGGGTAAGACGCGTCCCGATTACGGCCACCGACAGATTCATTCAGACTCCAGCTCACTCAGAATCTCAAGCATTGATCGTCAAGAGCATCCGGCACGCAACGAAAGCTCACCGTGTTCTAGGCCACAGTGTTGGCACTAGAGTGGCACGCCGTTAATGGCTAGCCGACGCCACGCCTGCGTTGGGTGCCTGCTTGGGTGGACGCTAGGCTAGCGCACTCGACCGAGACATTAGCGTTCACTCGCCATCGACCCCCCTTCCCACCTCCCCTTCCTCCATTTCTCCTTCCGCTCCTCTATCGACGCGTCGAGCCACCATGGTGCGAGTTTCGACTGTAATAACCGTCGCGTGTCTCACGCTCGTTGTCGACGCCAGCGTCCCAGCCTTTGACGTCCCAACCTTTGACTACTCATTGCTCGCAATCGACGCAACGCCCAGTCACGTCCTTGCCGCCTTGGCGGCCGACGGTATGGTCGCGTTGCGTAACATCCCCAACTATGCCAATATTCGCGAGCGGTACCTCCGTGCGGCCGTCGACTGTGCGCTCGCGATGGAGGCAGCTGGCCACTCGGACCACGTCTCGTCTAAGCACTTCGCTGACGGCACGCGTCGTCTCACGCTGCGTGCGACGGCCGGTCGGGAGCTGGAAGTCGAGGAGCCGTCGGCGCTGAAGGCCCAGTGTCCTGGGTACCACGCGGCGTATTACGACTTTAGCAGCACGCTCGAGCGCGCAGTCGGTACATTCTCGTCGGCGCTCGACGCCACGCCGTTCCGTTTGAGCGACGGGGAGAAAGTGCTGACGCCGCATCGCCTGCTCCGCGAAGCCGTAAAGCTCGACCACTTTCATTTGTACGAAGCCACCAAGGCTATACCTCCACTGGCGTCGGCTGTGACGAAGCGCGAGCTGTCGCTGCAGCTTCATGAAGACCACGGCATGTTCATCGCCATGGCGGCGCCCGCATTCTTTGACTTGGACACTCATGGCCGCGTCGTGTGGCGCCGCCTTGCGTCCGACGACTCGGGCCTCGTCATCCGTACGCAGAATGAGACGCTTGTGCGACCCATTCTCAAAGACGACGAGCTCGTTTTGATGGCTGGCACTGGCTTCACACAGTGGCTCGAGGGCACGCACGCGATCCCGGCCGTGATGCACGGTATGCGCATGCCTAGTGAACTGGGGACCGTCGCCACCACTGGGGGCCACCGCCACTTGCGGGCATGGTTTGGCAAAATGACGCTGCTGCCACCGTACCAGCGCATGGTCCACGGTGGCCGCACCACTTTTGACGCGTTCACGAACCGCACGACGCGGCATCTCCAGCACAGGCAGCAGCGCTCGCTCTACAACGTCGACGCCGAGGACTTCGCGACGATCGGCTGCGCTGGCGGCCGGCGACTGGTCGTGTCGGAAGGCAGCTGCCTCTTCCGCGTCTGCACACCCCGCCCCGAGTTTGCCAACACTACGCTCTTCCCTAGCTGCGCCAACTCGTGCAACTACGAGTATCCGTCGCAAAAGCAAGTAGATCGATGCCACACCAAGTGCCAGTGCACCGACATATCGACGGCTGCAGGGCGCTGCTGGATGACTTGCGCGGCGCATTTGCCAGAAAACGACTGTGCGCCCGACCGCCAATTTTGCAAAGGCACGACCCTGAGCTGTGCGGCGAGCGGGGAGCCCGTGACGCCCCAGCCAACGCACGACCCGGCCGAGATGCCGCCCCAGCTGACGTACCATCCGATCACGAGGACGCCCACGCCTACGGCAACACCAACGACTCAAGCTCCTGAAAGTCCGACACCCACGCATGGGCAGTGTTAGCGAGTCAGAATGATGTCGTATATGCTCGTGTTCATACAGTAGGGCATGATGCTGAGTAGAGAGGAAGTAGGCTAACGAATTAATGCAATACTGATTGCAACAGCTCCCTTGAACTTGGCGTTTGCGTGTCAGCCATTGATCCATTCAATAATTGCCGAACTGGGCGGAAATCAGCACATAGAGTACGTCCTGCATTCCCTGCATGCAGGACGTCAACCACGGCAATTGTTGAGAATGTGGTCAGTGTGCGACCACATTCTCAACAATTGTCGTTGCCGGGTGTCGACGTGGCTAGCGTGGCACAATCAAGCCGATTTCTCATCCATCGCTTCAACTTGTGTGGGTGATTACCACAGTCCATTCAGCGTTGTACTTAGGGTAACTAACCACTTGTAGCAATGTACTGAGCCCTGAACTGCAAAAAACACCCACTGTAGTTAAACCAATTTGCAATGTACTGTTATAATAACAACATGGTCATCATTCCTCACCGGCGGAGGTGGTGTGATCGCTTCTACCGAGCGCTCGCTTTCGCTGAAGATTCCACCCCTACAGCAAGACGGGGATCGTTGGCGGCAAGCCCATGGCAATGCTCACTCGCCAATTCTCCTTCAAGCCCAGCACCACCAACCCACACCCTCTCCCTCGCCTGCCATGCGTTCTTACCTCTCCCTCCCACTGGTCGCATTGGCAGTGGCGACCGTCCTCTTCCACCACCTGCCCGTCTCTCTCGGCGAGGAAGAGGTCTCGGCGCACACGCTGCCGGTTCTGTTCCTGCACGGCTTCGCCTCGAACGCCGCTGCCGGAATATTGCTTCAGCAAAACCTCTCCACTGACGCACGACCGTTCATTGCGCTCACGGCCTGTGAGAACCTCTGCGCGATGAGGCCGCTCCAGGACCAACTGAAGCTCGCGATCGCGCAAATCCGATCGCTCACGCACAACGACACTCGCTTTGACAAGGGTTACGTACTCATGGGCCACTCCCAGGGCGGCGCGCTCGTGCGGGGGGTCGCGGCCGAGATGGACGACCACAAGATCCACACGCTCGTGAGCATCGCGGGGGGGGCCAACGGTCTCTTCTACGGCCCCCAAGCTTCGGACGCTTTGCCGGCGCGTAACTTTATCGATGTGCTGGCGCCGGTCATGACCAACACTTCGGTGTTTGACTATACCACATACACCACCGCCGACATCTCTAGTGGCAAAATGGCCACGGACTGGGTCACACTCCACGCCGCGCGACCGGATCTCCAGGCCGTCGGTTCCGGCTACAACCTCTACCGCTCGCCGTTCCAAAGCAAATGGGTCGAGTACAATCCGTACTTTCCTGTGATTGGTAACCTCCAAGCGCCAACGAGCGTTGCAATCGCCCAAGACCAGGCCCGTCGCAAGCAGAACTTTTTGCGTCTCCGTGCGGCCCATTTCTTTGCATCGCCTACCGACGCCGGTATCTCGCCGTGGCAGTCGGCCGTGCTGGGCGCGTATGAGAGCGTCGAGAGCTTGGAACAACTGGCGCGTAATTTCAAGACGCTGCGGGTGTTGCCCATGGAAGAGACACCCGAGTACACGGGCGACACGTACGGCTTGGCGACACTGGACCAACGCGGCGGCGTGATTCGCCACGTCGTGGAAAACGTGAGCCACGGCTGCTGGCTCATGGACGAGATGCCGGATAACGGCACGGTCGAGTGTAAGTTCCAGCCCGTCTTTGAGCAGACGCTATACCCATTGCTTCGGCCCGTGCAGGCATCGGAGAGCGTGCTCCAGAGTGCCTCCAGCTAGTACAGTAGAAGTAGCAGGTGCAACGTGTGGTTGAGTGGCATCTGATGTCACTCACTCATTCACGTAGCCATGTGATCACAAGAAACGAGTATTTTGGTATTTGTGTGATCAAGCGGATCCATAGACGAGACGCATTCGGTTGTGGTACCCTGTACCACTGACCAACTTGAAGCTTCCGCCTTGCCCTCAAATCAACAAACTTTGATGGGAGGCTCAAGAAATCATCAGGACCTTCCCTGGGTTTACAGAAAAGGTTATTATATATTCAGTTGATTCAATCATAGTTGACTACATAACATGTTCTTAAAAAGAGGGATACGATTTTGATGAGCTGTCGACCACTCCCCACCGCATGAACTCTTCGCCAACTAGGGACCACTTTCTGTTTTGCTCTTCTCACCACGACAAGACTATCACCATGGCGATGCCAACGCCCGCCGAGTGGGGCACGCACGCCACGCAATACGAGCACGTATGGGAGCGCGCGACTGCGCTTTGGGGCCGTGACGCTCTCGTCTTGGGGCAGCTCCCGTCGCCGCAAACCTCTCGTCTCTTGGACGTCGGCTGCGGCCCCGGCGAGCCGGCACTCACGGCCGCACGCATGGGTTTTCAGGTCACGGCTATCGACCTCTCGACCGTCATGCTGGACCGCCTGACCGCGCGCATCGCCGCGACCGCCGACGTGTTGCCCATTGACGTGCGCCTGCTCGACGGCGAGACGCTCGAAGGCATTCCGGACAATTCGTTTGACGTGGTCACGACTATGTTTGGGGTCTTTTTGTTTCCGCACCGTGACGCCGCGTGGCGCGCTGCGCTCCGCGTGCTCACGCCTGGCGGCCGCTTGCTCGCGACGAGCTGGGACAAGAGCAACACCAACGGCCAGATGGTGCGGTACGTGACCGCGACGGCCGTGGACGCACGCGCCGGTCCGAGTGAGACCTTGCTGACGCCGTCGGTTAACCGCACGGTCGTGGCCGAAAGCTTCAAGGAAGAACTCGAGGAGAATGGCTTCACCGACGTCGCGGTGTACACGCTGACCCACGCACTGTGCTTTGCGAGCGGCCAGGAATACGTCGGCGCCGTGCTTGACAATCCGGCGTTCATCAAAATGGTCGGCCACAAAGAGCCAACGTCGCTGCGTCGCTGCATCCTCGACTTTGCGCAGCTCGTGGTGCGTGGCATTGACCCTTTCAGTGAAGAAGCCAAAAAGAAAACGGCGGCAGTGTCCACCGGCTCCGTAGAGAACCATCCACTGTGGCGCCAGCCGTTCTCGTTCCCCGCGACAGGTAACATTGCGGTTGCGACCAAACCTCGGCAGTGAATGCGATTAAATGCCTTTGCGCGACACACCCAACCGCTACGAGCATAGTTTTAGTAACACGTTGTAGTGTGTCATTACGATTGCTCGGTTGCGAACTCGAGTCTCAGTCTACTGTACTAGTAGTCTCTTTGTACCCGCAGCAATCTCAGTCTAAACCCTAAAACCCAAACCCTAAACCCTAGACGAGCCACTCGACCATCACCAC
>JAADVD010000422.1:0-25263 GCA_023334535.1 Pythium vanterpoolii
GCCGAGCACACGGTACTTGAGCCGGTGTGTACTTGCTACTGTCGCATTCGTGGGTACGTGTGAGTTGAGGGGGGATTTGAGGAGTTCATGGTCGGTGGGGCCGTCGCCATCGGCAAACGTTGTGGTACCGTGAACGTTCACGCTGTGGATCGCCTCAAAGTAGTCCAAGTGCGACTCGCTACACCAATACAACTCGTCAGCATCAGTGCATCACCAGATATCAATTTGAAGCGGTGAGAACGCACTTTTCTGAGCCCCGTATGATCGTGCTGGAACCCGTGGAAGCGCGATTGCGGTCATCGTGGTGGCGAGGACTTTCCATGAGTGCAACCCCAGTGAACATCACCGAGTTTTAGTCGTGTGGAAGGCCGAGCAGATTGGAGAATGGTCAACTCGTTAACCCACGTGAGTGGGCGACGTGGGGAGCCGGTACGGAGAAGCACGCGCCTGCGTATGCGACCAGACCTTCCCACATGTTGTTCCCATTGGGTCACTGACGCCACACGCGTGCATGGTCTCTCATCCTTCGCACAGTGCTCTAAGCAGATATTCTAACACGGCAGAGAGCTGCATATGGATGGTCTGACCTAATCCTCGTCGATCCATAAGCTCACCAAATGGAGGTAGAGGTGGAAGCAGTTGGTCTTGCCGCTCAGCAACACAGTGGTGCCTTTCGCGCTGTGTGGAGTGCGTCAGGATACAGCACAGTCGAACCTACAGTAGTGGCGGTCTCCTCGCCGATCGGTTCAGCGTTACCCGACTGCCACAGAGTTGTATGAGGCCTGTTCTGACGAACACGTGCCTGGTAGAATGAGTCGCTCAAATTCTTTGATCCTAGTTTAACACCTGAGAAAGCTGCCAGCTGCTGACGGGGGACAGATTTGTCCAAGCTCCCAGATTTCAGTAAATCAAGTATTCATGGATTTGAACACAGCTCGCGAGTCAGCTGTCCTCAAGATAGCTGGGAATGTCAGTGGAGGGTTCGGACTAGACAGAGCGTCACAGGAAATTCATCGCGAGTCGATCACGATGCGGCTCCACGTCTCACAACGTCCTCATCAATTTAGCGCACTCACAGCCGTCACACTAGTATAGTCATCGATCTTGCACTATGTAAGCTGCTCTTACACCCTCAAGTTTAGCGCTCGAAAGAGTCGATTCCTCTTGGTACTGACTACAGCCCTGAGATACGTTGGGCTGAGATATAGACCGTGACAGTCTACTGTATCTAGTAACTGCGACGTCTATTTTGGACCCTTCGTTGGTTTGTTGCTTCTGCAGTCGAATGGTCCGGACTAGACCGCTTTGTTACAGATATTGAGTCTGTGATCTGGGGTATTCGGCATTGCTGAACCGATCGCCAGAGAAATCGTCACAACGGTTGGAAAGTCCGCACAGCGAATTGAGCGTCACTCAGTGGGCTACCACGCCAACAGTGTCCTCGTCTCCCTGAATTTAATGGCTGAACTTCTCTTTCGATCCTCGAGACATTGTACAATGCAAAGCTTCATTACCAGTACCTCTGAATCCTTCTCCTGAACAGATCCGACCGGCAGGCTCCCAACGAGCAATTGACAAAAAATGGCATCGCGAATTTGACACTTCAAGATAAAAGTTAAGGAATTTCGAGTATTTCATCCTTGCACCTTGAGAATGAGAGCGAGGCCGCAGGGCTGGGGGCTTTGTGCGAGCTGATCTGGAGGTCTCCACGATCGATCGTGCGTTCGCAAGAATGGCATTGCGAGCTCGAGACGGGTGACCATTTTGTTTAACCTCTGCTTTCTCTTTAAATCTGTAGACTATATAGTTGGTCTAAATAATAAGCGACGATTTGCATTTACAATCTCTAAACTATAACTTCAATTTGAAATTTTCCAGAGATGTGACTATTCAGATTCAAGACCTGGAACCTGGAACCTGAAACTAGAGCTTCCTTCCTCCAACATCTCTCATCAGCAACACGAGGAAAGGGAAAGCAGTACAAACGACAATATGGTCGTCAGAGAGGCACCGAACGGCGCAGTTCCTGACGGGTCTAATGGATGCTACGACGAGGCACGTCGCCGCCTTACGCACGAAGGACCAAACAAGCGTATCGTTTCATTTCCAGCGGATGGCGTTTCGTTTTCATCGCGTTTCGACGGCGGCAGTTTAGGCACGGTGACCCGCATTAGTCTTGACGAATTTCGCGTGACGATCCCAGAAGACGCTACAGCAAGCGGTATGACAACAGGATACACGACGTGGTTTTACTTTGAAGTGCTTGTCGACGCGCCACAAGAAGACGGGCGTCCTGAAAGCCAGTGTACCGAGAAAGAATGCGAGAAGAGAGTGACCACGACGGGCGGCGCGCGGCATCTTCAGTTGACACTAGCAAATATGAACAACCAGCGAGGTCTCTATGCGAATGGATACACCGTATTGCACTGTGCCATGGACGCAAGTGATTGCGCGACAGACGCGCAGCCAGAACTGGTGGACCAGTATTTCGAAAACGAGCGCCTATGGAAACGACTGCCGACGCCAATTGATGTGCAAAAGTATACCCAAGATCCACACAGAAGTAGCGCAGGCAATACCACCAGCGACAGCGACAAGAACCAGTCCATTCTCAAGTCCAAGTCGACGAAATCGGAGACGAAGATGACGATTGCGTTTAAGCACCACCTCCAGTTTCCACGCGAGCGCGTGCGGTTTGCGTTCTGCTATCCATTCACCTACACGAAGCTCCAGCGACAGCTTGCATCCCTCAACGCTGCGTCCACATGTGCTGCATCATTGTATTTCCATCGCGATGTAATCGCGCATTCACTAGGCGGCCTGCCGATAGAAGTCGTGACGATCTCCTCGACCGACCACATGCTCACCGTGCTCGATACGAATGAGTCAACACTAGAGGGGCTGTATCCTATTCAAGGCAGAGACCCGGCGAGGAGCTTTGATCGGACTCGGAAAAAGACGGTACTGATTACAGCACGCGTTCATCCAGGCGAGACGCCGGCCAACTTCATGCTGGATAGCATGCTGCGTTTGCTTCTCGACCCATGTGACGATCACGCCGCCCAACTGCGTCGTCATTTCGTGTTCAAGATCCTTCCCATTTTGAATCCGGACGGTGTGTGCCAGGGCTTTTACCGGACCGACTTGCGGGGTGTAAATTTGAATCGCGTCTATCAAGATCCCCATCTCGACAGCGAACCGGCCGCGTATGCGACCAAAGCATTGCTGCGGAATATTGTGGAGCAATACGGTCCGGAGGCGGCGCGTGATAATGTGGTCTATCTAGATCTCCATGCCCACGCGAATCACCGTGGGTGCTTTGTGTACGGCAATCGGCTGGTCCAAGACGACGCCACCGACAGTCGACCGATTGACTGGACGCGACAAGTAAAGACCCAACTGTATGCCAAGCTCGCGAGTCTCCACAGTCCATTCTTTGACTATGGCGCGTGTTCGTTTGCTGCCGACGACATGACACGCCATGATGCACGCGACAACCACAATGCCACGACCTCACGTGCTGGATCAAGTCGCGTCGGTCTATTCCATGCAACTGACCTCACGTACGTGTACACACTCGAGTGCAACTATAACGAAGGTCGGCGTCGGCTTGAGACATCGACCACCACGCAGAGGACTCATCCAAAACCGGAGGCCCTGTCCAGCACAGATCACCCCAATATCCTGCGACCAGCCGCAGCGCGTGGCAGTGGCAGCCGATTGTTCATTAAGTACTCGCCAGCCGAGTGGATGGACGTGGGCAGGGGGTGTCTGGTCGCGCTCTTGGATCTCTTCGAAGTTACTTCGGCTTGGGGGAAGAACGTGTCGGCGGAAGTAAAGGACTCGCCGTACCGAACGCTTGACGGTGTGAAGAAAAGCATTCTCTCAGACCTGAATGCAGCGGAATTTGGGAAGGCGGCATCAACTATAAAGCAGCTACCTCTGGAAGTCAGTGGATCCTTGAACAGACTGTCCATCTCCAAGCCATCAGACTCAAGATCTCAACAAAGAGCGAACACACCAACCTCCCCATCGACGTTGAGTAAATATTAGACTTCGTGTTCTACCCTAGTCGGTGGAAATCCAAGTCGGCCTTGACATTGTGCCAGTCACCAGTCGATGCTTCGCACGCCAGTGTCGACGCTTCTACTAGTTCAACAAGCGACTTGGAGCCGCTTGCAAAGACACGGACTGTGCCAGCAAAGCTGGGGAACGAGCGACCGACCGTGCGCAAGAACTTGTCGATGTCCGGCCGCATCGAGTAGATTCTTAGTCGCTCCATCACGTCGGTACCGACTGCGGTTGACTCGGTCACTGCGTCACTCTGATACGATCCACGTTCCAAGTCTCCGTTGGCATCAGCGTTATCGACGTCCACCATTTTCGTCATCGAGCGCAGTTTCTTCAGTCCCCTCGACGGCGGTTTCTGTTGATTCATACGCTGCAAGTGGTGCGTCACGTCATGGTACAATTGCTCTTGACGGTTCCGCTGACAGCTGAAGAGACCGTCAAGAATCAGCGCGATGATGCCTGCGATGACGACACACGCAAGCAGCAGCATTCCAGTATTGCGAAGCAGTCGGACGATGGGGAAGCCTCCACCGGCGGTCACTCGGAGTGCGTACCACTCGACCAGAACCGTAAATGTGAGGGCAGCTCCTATAACGAGCACGAGCGTGGTAATCCGGCCAACGACGCCGCTGACAGCCTGCTGAAATGGTCGTGAGGCCCAGCAGCTGAGCGAACTGTGGTTTTGAGGCTGGCGTAGTGGGGCACGACGGCAGGGGTTTGCGGATTCGACGTCACTTGGAAGACCACGCGTTGTTTTTTTCGCGTCGGTCGGATTGCTGCTGCTGCTGCCACCGACAAACGCTGCCGAAGCTAGTCGCTGATACAAAACGTCGTCGTGGCGCGGCATCGTAGTCAAAAACAAGCGCACTTTGAAATGGATTTCCTGGGGATCAAGCGTTTTGATGCGAAAGAAGAGCTCCTCGAACTCCTTGAAGAGACAGACGTCTGCACACGACCACACGACCCACACCTGCTTGTCAAATGGTTTCACTGGATGTACACTCGCATCGTCGGCATCCTCATTCACCTCTTGTCCGATCTTGCGATCGAAAGAGCTGCTCGCAGCGAGCCACGCCTCGTGGTAGAGCTGTTCCAGGATGCCCGCCATTTTGACGACGCCAATCTCATCAGCGATGAAGACGAGACACGGGTATTTGTCATAGAAGATTGGATGCGTAGGGCCGTAGAAGCCGTCCACGTACACGATCGGCGAGCGCTTTGCCGCGTACGCAACTTTGGCGACGTCGTGGATCTCGCGCGCCACGATTGCATCCACAAATTTCACGTCAGTCGATGGGACGGTGGGTGGGTGGATGTACACAGTGAAGACACCAGGCTTTCGCACTGGCGAGGTCGCAATCGTGCAGCGTTGCCATTGAACCCACGACACTTGGGGGAGCCGAATGTTGACGCTTTGACCCGCAACAAAGTGACTACCACTGCGCTCCATCGTGTCGACGCTTCGCCTCAAAACTAAGCGTGTAATCCCGTTTGGAAGCGGGGCCATGTCGACCAGCTCGACTGGATACCGGGAGTGCGACCATGCGACGGCCTGTTGGATGAGGAGAGGCACAAGCGTCGGCAGGAGCCACGCGATTGTGATAGGATAGTGCACGCTCAGCGCAAGGAAGCATATCAGCTCTCCTATCGGCGCCACCACGAGCGTGATAGCGTGAGGAATCCGATGAGCAAGTGCTGCCCCAAAGGCAAGAAGGAGCATAACTCCGAGCGCGATTTCTCCACAGAGTATCATCCCAGCCGTCGGATCATCCGTAATGGTGCGAGAGTCCGGAAACAGCATGGAGCGCAGTTCCCCATTGAGCTGGGACTGTATGGCCATGCAGAATGCGTGCAACACCGAGCTCGAGACCGTGAGTCGCCCTAGCCAATAACGGTACTTGGTCGAAATCCGCTCATCGGCGATGCTGAAAAAGTCAATGTACACTGTCCACGCCGACGGCTTGGGGAGAAACAGGAGCAGCCACACCAAGTTGAATACGGCATTGAAAGCAAAGGCGCGACCAACGTCGCGCCAGAGTTTCTCGTTGGGCGATGCCATCTCTGTCTTGGAGCGGAGCAAGCTCAAGATGAAGACCAATCCATTGGAGACCACGAGCACCACGAGCAGCACCAATTCGCCCCAGGTGGCATCGAGATACAGCGGCTTCCACTTGGCAAATAAGACCGGCTTGCGCCGCATGAACCGTGGGGTTTGGATCACGCTCCGGAGTCCGTGGCTGGACGAGAACAAAAACCACAGCGAGGAAGCGACGACCGTGGGAATGATACCAACAGCTAGGAGGTACACAACCGCGACAGCGTGGCGTTTGGCGTCGACGCTCTGCTCAAAGCCCGACGTCGAAAAGCTCGTGTAAAATCGCCGGAAGATGGAGACCTGGATCGAGTGGTTGTACCACGGTGTGAAGAAGAGGAGAAGGCCGAGTGCGTGTATGATGATGCAAAGGAGGGTCCCCGCAGCGACGATAGCGTAGCCAAAACGACATTGCTTGGGTTGGGCTTCCGTCTTCACGGGTTCTTGCTGCAGAACGCCCAAGCCAGCGGAAGAATTGGGTTGGTAGCCGTCGCCTAGGATTGCAAAGCTCACCTCGTGGGTCGAACTAGTGGGCTGGTCGATCGTGGTGGAATTGCTAGCGCTACTCACGGGACCAAGCTGGAATTGACGCATGTCCGAACTTGAGAGTGACGAGAAATCAAACTCCCACGGCGACGTGACGCTGCGGCTGCCGACGCTATCAATGTAGGGTCGGCGGCTACGGAGGGTGAGCACCTCACTGAGCGCGTCGTCACACTCTTCATCGTCTTGGTCCGGCACGCACTGGCGCTTGATCGCGCTGACGTCCAAGAAATGGTTGGCGTGATCCGAGCTCAGGTCATTTAGATTGAGCATACTGCTCACTGGCGACGCGCGTCAGTGGTACGATTAGTTGCGCTCAAGCCGAAATGGAATTGGGATGGCGAGGGCTTTGGACTGCACCGCACAGGCTTGAACAGACAGTCCACAGCAGCAGCGTTGCGACCGCCGAGACTTGGTGACGGCCATTCTTATATGGTCGCCAACACTATGCGAGAGCCCTCGTTCTTCTGCGCTTCTTCCACTCACGTTCCGCTTGCGTTCGTCAACGATCTCTTTCCATGGTCTTTGGTTCAGATCTGAACAGAATCATGATGGTGCAGGTTCGATCTTTTATGGTACACGTGACGTTTGAGAATATGGACTCGTCCGCTGCTCCTTTTCCACCAATCATAGAGAGTTTTGCTAATCATCAGTCAAAAATCTTGTTTCTATGCATATGATTTGCTAAAATGACATCCTCAGTTCTGAGTCATCGATCCCATCATTGCCATCATCATCGCCATCATCAATCCGCCGACTAATGGTCTCCTCAACCGTACCGGTCTCGTTTTTCGTCCATCATAGTCATAGTCGAACGCGCCATGGCAACATCGCCTTCTCCACTTCTTCGGACCGGCAACCAGCGCGCATGGCCGCAGTGCGTCGCCGCCGGCGTTGCGGCGCTGGCCACCTGTCTCTCGCTCGGGTTTCCACTGCGTGCGACCGTCGGCTGGTCGCTGCTCGCGTTCTACCTGCCGTCTTATGTCGACCGTGCCGAGTACACGGGCGAACGGTACTGGCCATGGTTTGCCGGTCTCTGTCGGCACTATGTCATGGCCGATATCCCCATGACGCTCGTGTGTGAAGAGATTATCGACCCCACGAAACAGTACATTTTTGGCTCGCACCCGCATGGCATTGTGTCGGGGAACCACGGCGCCATCATGGCCGGCTCGTCCAAACCCTGTACGTTAAGGAGAGGCGAATTTCTATGATTGGGTAGAGAATTGACGGGTGGTGGTACGGTAGCGTTCCATGACCTCTCGCCCATGCACACGCGCAACGACCTGGGGGCGAGCGTCGTGTTCCGCGTGCCGCTCTACCGCGAGTTTCTCATTTGGCTCGGCTGTGTCGATGCCGGGCGGCCCACGGCTGAGAGCGTACGTAATCGTTCCCAATCCGATGGCTTGGTAGGTACATTCACGTGAGATGAATGCCTAGGTTTTGAAAAAGGGCAAGAGCTTGGTGATTTTGATTGGGGGCATCACCGAGCAGATGCTGTCGCAGCGGGGCGAACAAGTGATTTACGCCATGAAACGTAAAGGCCACGTGCGACTCGCGCTCAAGTATGGCGTGCCGATTGTCCCGAGCTTTGTGTTTGGTGAGACTGAGCTGTATACACACGCCACGTACGTTCCCTCCTGTCTCCGATACTTTGTGGAGATCATCCGATTCATCGTGGTTTTTGTAAGTAGATTTCTGCTTTCGTTTCGTCAGTGGGTCGCAAAGAAATTTTCCGTGGCGCTGCTTATCGCGTACGGCAAAAACAAGTGGCTGCCGTTTATCCCTCATGAAGGTGTTGTCCTCAATCAGGTGTTGGGCAAACCCATTTTAGTCACCAAGACCGAGACCCCTACGTCCGAAGACATTGACAAGATCCACCAGCAGTACATTGACGAGCTCGTGCGCATTTACAACAAGTACAAGAAGCAGTATGGATACGCCGACCAAGAACTTCGGGTTTTGTGAGTCTCTAGTTGAAAAACAGCATGCGGAGACTTCAGAGGATTAGATCATCTAGAAAACGACACTGTTAGGGATTGCAGGTATGTACAGAACATGGGTGCGGGCCACACAGCTCCAGTCGTCATCCTCCACCGCTAGTGTTCTTTCGACCTGAATACATTCCTTGTGTATCGTAAAAAACAGTATTTGAAATGGAAAATATGAAGGGCGTTAAACACGCATGCACCGACAAGCGCCTTCTCCACCCGACGTCGTGGACACAATCGCTTACTCTTCATTGTGCACGTGGACCTTGACCATGACCACTTTTTCTTCGCCTTCATTCTCGTTGTCGTCATCGTCGTCATTGTCGTCATCGTCATTGTCGTCGTCATCGTCATCGTCATCGTCGTCCCCATCTTCATCCTTCATCATCGCCTTGTCGAGATCTTCCTCTTCCTCCTCCTCCTCCTCCTCCTCGCCCTTCATATGCTTGGCCTCCATGCGTTTGAGGTGCTGGCGCGTGGACCCGAGTTTGTGGCCGATCGCACACGCCACGCGCGGCGTCGCCTTGCCGCACACGGCGTGGATCACAATGTTCCACGTCGGCTGGTGGGCCTGCCAGCTCGGGTACAGCGAGTCGGTCCACTCGGCCTTGACCACGCCTTTCTTGTTGGGCTTGAAGGTCCCGAGCTTGCCCGAGAGGTCACCAAACTCGCAGTGGGCCGAATCCTCCATGTAACGCTTGGGCGTGCACTTGTAGTTTTTGATCTTGGGGGTACAGTCCGGTAGGTCGGAAAACTCGGACGCCGGGCCACATGCTTTATTGGGGTCATAGTGGTTGCCCGTGATCACCTTGGCGCACTGCGCATAAGCCGCCGAGCTGCTGACGGCATTCGGCTGGGTCCACTTGGTGTGGATGTGGTACGCGTATTCCTTGACCGGACCCGTGCAGTTGCCATCGGCCTTGGCGAGCGCCGCAAGGTCCACGCGTTTGAAGTCGAGGTCGGCTTTGACGGTCACGCGGTCGCACAGGATACCGGCGTTCCAAACCGTCTGGATCGTGCCGTCGATGCCTCCGGCATAGGAGCCGTCAAAGACGTAGACGACCATGCCGACGTCACCGCCAGCAGCGACGACTATCGGCGCAGAGAGTGCCGAGAAAGCGGCCACGACGAGGGAGAGCTTCATAGTGAATAAGACTTAGGAGGCTTGTGAGGCGCAAACGAGATTGGAAAGTGAGGGTGAGGAGAGGCACGTTTCCATGTCGTAGAAATTTTACGGTGAAAGGATGAGGTCGAGGGAACAAACGGATCCAAATCAGGTTCGCGCCGGATTCGCCGCCTCGGAAAGGGCGAATCGTCTTTTGTACCCACGTACTGTACGACAACACGTCATGGGTTCCACAAACGTTTTCTGCTGTCTCCCAGCTCAGATGATTGGCAGAACAGTTCGGTTAAGCAACAATGAGTTTTAATTTCGGAGTCTGAAGCACGGAGCTGCTCAACTGCACCGCAAAAATTAGCAGCTGCTGGATCCATCGTAGTTTTACACGCTTCAGTAGCGTCCAGCGTTGGCCGGTAGAACGTGTCATGCAGGCGCGTTGAAGGATACAAGGATGACCGTCACCTCTGAATGATTGCTCGTGCTACTAGATTGATACTTTGTCTAGCCCATCGTACCTGTAGATGGAAACGCCATTGAGAAAGGTCATACCACTGGAAAGAGAGAATGAAACTTACGTTCTGTCAAAGACTGTTTCAAGCTGCTGGATTATCCATCAGTTCGTTTAAAAAACGCTTTCATTAGTCGTCAGAAAATGAGTTCATCAGTTGTGCTGCTTGGTCTGGTAAACGTGGAACTTGACGTGCACTTCGTCCTCCTCCTTCTTGCTGGGCTTGCTACGCGCTTTGAGAAGCGCCTTTGTGTGTGCCTCACTCACGCTCTTGTGGCCATTCGAACACGCGACACGCGGTGTCGACGTTCCGCACACGGCGTGCAGCACAATGTTCCACGACGGGGTGACTTCGCTCGCGAATGGGAACCGCAAATCAAACCACGAGTTCTTGTACACGCCGGCTGCGGTCGGCCGGATCGCACCAAGCTTGCCTGAGAGATCACCCGCCTCACACGCTGCAAAGTTTGTCTTGTACGACTCGGGTGTACAGTTGTAGGCTTTGACCTTGGCCTCACATGCGGGCGAACCGGCGTGCTCGGACGCCGGGCCACAGATCTGGTAGGGATCGTAGTGGTCGCCAGTGATCGCCTTGGCACACTCGGTAAACTTGGCCGAGGAGCTAACGCGTGAGTCTGGGACGTCCCACTTGGTGTGGATGTGCCACTTGTACTCGACGACTTTGTCGGCCGTACAGTTGCCGTCCAAGGCCTGGAGTGTCTTGAAATCCACGCGGGCAAAGCGCAGGTCCGCTGTGATCTTGGCGCCACTATAATTAGGTGAGTCATAGGTCACGATAATCGTGCCGTCGACACCGGCATAGTCACGGTCGAATACGTGCACAATGCTGTTCTGACTGTCGGTGGACGCCGCGGCGAGCGAAGTGAGCGAGGCGGCAATGGCGACGAGCGAACGGACGAGCATGAGGGAGAAGGCTTGGCGTAGGTGGACGGCGTGTGCTGGCGAAGGCGAGTTTAAAAGTGAGTGGACCGGATGCTAGCAGGCAGCGTGTTCAACCTTGAGAGAGGATTGGTGCATGCAATGCCACGGTGGAATCCACCGTGGATCGTTTTTCACGGTGGCGATGTACCACTAATATATCTTACTGTAGTATGCATGTTGCAATGTGTAGCAGTACTGGTTATTCTGAGGATCTAAGTTACTTAGTTTAGATAAACATCTGATGAGACTGTACCCATCCAGTGGTGTGGGCAGGAATGGTCCCTACAATGATTCCACCCGAGTTTATTACAATGGGCCATTGCTTCGTTGAACATTAACGCGCTTCTAATAGCGGCATCGAATACATGGAATGTGAGGTATTGTCACAGTAAAATGTGGCGAATGTATAGGAGGTGGGCTTTCCTCTCTCGATGCTTTTTGGGATCAGGATGGACAACAGTGGCCCGACCGCTAGGATCCCTACAAAAGAGTGGCCTTTTGTCAAAGTCCTCGAACTGAGTCGAATAGAATAGGAAAACCACGTCGTGTCGAATGTAGTTATATTGTTAGGATAGTGTGAGGAAACGGAGTGAAGGCAGCACGCAGAGCAGAGCAAATAGGAAGGCATTTCTTAGACGCCAGGGCTTTTGGTCTCATCGCCCTAGTCGATACCTTGAACTCAACTGTTTTCATGATGACGGCGAATCTTGATGTGGAGGTTCTTAACAACCATTTCTTCCGGCGCGTCGTCTATTTCTTCACCATCTTCGTCATCGTCGTTGTCGTCGTCATTGCCATCGTCGTCCTCGTCCTCAGACGCTTTCCCCGCGGCTTTCTTCTGATGCACAGTCTTCATGTGAAGACGGGTCTGCGAGACCGAGCCGCCGCTGCACGCGACGCGGGGCGACGCTTTTCCACACACGGCATGGATCACAATGTTCCATTTGGCTGTAATCTCCGAAAAGAACGGGAACCGCAGATCGTACCACTCGGCTTTGACAAGCCCTTCTTTGTTGGGCACGAGTTTCCCAAATTTGCCCGACAAATCGCCGGCCTCGCACGCTGCGAAGTTCTTTTTGTACTCGTCGGGCGTGCACTTGTAGTCTTTAACTTTGGGAGCACACTCTGGTGTGTCGACGTACTCAGACGCCGGCCCGCATATCTTGTAAGGATCGTAGTGGTTCCCCGTAATCGCCTTGACACAGCCTTGGAGACCGGCCGAGGAACTGAGCCGGTTCGGCGGCATGTTCCAGAGCGTGTGGATGTGCCACGTGTACTCGGTCACAGGCCCCGAGCAATTGCCGTCAAACGCCTTGATCGCTTCCATGTCCATTTTGTCAAACCGCAGATCGGCCGAGACTTTGGCGCCGCTGTATTTGGTCGAGTCCCACTTAATGGTGATTTCGCCATCGACCCCCGCGTACGGCGCATCGAATGGGAAGCGCATAGACGGCTGGGCCACAGCGAGGAGGGGTGACGCCATGGCAGCGAAGAAGAGCACAGGATGGACCATTGGATCGCTTCTGTGGTGAGTGGGTGGATTGCGAATGGGGAATGCCAGGCAAGAACGAGGGCAGAATGCTGGCGAAGAAGAGCCTCCTGGTAGGATGCCAAAGCTTCCCACGTGCCTAGACCATTGCAGGGATGAGGCAGCTCATTGAAGGACGAAGTAACTGAGCATTCTGTAAAGTATGAGTTCAGTGCGCAATTCCAAAAAGCAACTGGACTGCTACTGTATGCGTTGATCCATTTTCGACACTGCACCGAACGGAAGTCTATCGAGGATTCATTGAGGGTTACGAAAATAAGATGTTGAGTTGAACCCTCAATGACAGATGGGGTCGGTGAGGAGTACAGTAGAGCATACATTACGTCTTCTTCTTGAACCCAAACTCCGATCAGTCTTGCTGCTCTGGAGATCGTGGTCTGATCATTTTACTGAAAGGGCCAGACAAGCAACTGAGCCGGAACATGGTACAGTAGACCGCATGTTGGTGCCGATCGCCTGCACGGGTAACGATCTGGTTAGGAAGTTATTCACGACCACAGCCTGGCCGCGGATGACTTCTTTTTTCTGCAGATGGGATTGTGTGGCTGATGAACAGCCTGAGACATACTGCACAGACGTGTTCATCGTCCCCTCAATCACATTGTAGAAAAAATATATATCGAAGTAAATCAGGCATGAGAAGAAAGAAAAATATCGAAATAAATCAGGTGCGTCCTGGTTCTGTGAACCACGAATCATGAGTGGATCTTGACGTGTACTATGTTAAGATATGTAGCCAATGTTCGAACAGATCCAATTGTGACAGTGGCAAGGCGTGCTGATGCACTTAGTCTCTGGTGTTGTGGTGCCTTTTCTCGACTGTGAGAATAACTCGTTCCTATTTCCCAATAACAGACACTCAAAGGACAGTGCAAAAGCGCGTGAGGGTGCAAAGTCCAGCAAAGTTCGACTACCGCACTACGAAGGCTGCAAATTCAGACAATACGCGTCTTATGGCATGACTCCAATTCAACTTTCGTACTTGTCTCCCAATATCATAGACTTCAACTATACTACGAAAGGTATTCAATGCGTTCTGCGGTGAATCTGTTTGTAGACTATCCGCAACGTACGCTCCCGTCGGGTCGTTCCTACACAGCGTCGCGTCGCAGCGACTTTCGCTTGTTTGCGTTGCCATGGCGACGCGGGTGACGGAACGGATCCACAGTGATTGCGTCCGAGGTTGGACCGTGGCGGCGATACGGCTCGACACTTAGGGGGTCCGTGCGGTGCGGCTCGATGTTTATCGCTGTGTCGTGAAAGTACGTGTTGTGGCTGGTCGTTCGGCGCGGGTCCACGCCTGCCGCACTACCGTACGTGATGCTACCCTGCCGCTGCTTCACCTGCCCACTGTCTGGCGAGACCGGTAAGCGGCTAGCAGGCGTTCGACGGAAGGGTGGCGACCCTGCGATTGGCGCCGACGCGCGACGGTCGAGCCCCGGTCGCATCTTGAAGTAGATACTCTTAAACTGGGCGACTTCACTGCGCGCACTCGCGCGCTGCTTCTCAATGGTTGCAATGCGAGCCGCTTTGACGACACCATTCTCGGGGGGCACATCGTCCGGCGCTTGAATATGGATGTCGCCCGTGCTGGTCACAATAAAAGTTGGACGACACCAGTCTTCAAACTGCTTGGACTCGAGAAAATGATGAAGCACGTCCGAGCGGTACTTGGTTGGAATGACCTTGGAGATTTCGCGAATATACTCGTGGACTTGCATGAGGTTCGACGCGACCTTGCGACGCCGCCCCAACCACCAGTAGACGTACAAGACCCAGCCTACATTCAGCAGGGTAAACGAGCCAATGCAAAACTCGAGCATGCCGTTCTCGCTCCAGTTGTCGTTGGAGAACCAACTGTTGACCATAGGGAAGAACGCATTCTCCAAGGTCACGAGCGTTGCAACTACAAAGCACACAAACACATAGGTGTCGAGCATCGTAAAATACGACACGCGCGGAATGAGCTCGGCTACTTGGTTCTTGAACGTCACGGCCGTGAGCACGAGCGCCGAGACAACTTGGAGCCGCGAACCCATATCCATGAACTCGCCGTCTTTGTTGGTCGCCAACGTGACAAAACACAAGTACGTAATGATCGCGGCAATGAGCGACACATTCGTGAGGTAGTACCCACTGCGGCGCTGTAGCACCATTTCGAAGTGGATGTCTTTTTTCACGCCGGCTTCTTGGATCTTGCTGACAAAGACCTTGTTGTGAAACAGTACATCAAAAATATTCCCAAGCTGGTAATTCTCAATGGAAAAACTTCCGGGCTCGACCGGTGCCGGTACCAAGTACACGCCAGGATCGGGCATGCCGCTGCCGGTCGTAAACTCAAACACGAGCTTTTGCTGGTCAAACGGAAAGCTGTGGAGCGCCATTTCGGTCGTGAACGACGCACAGACGCGGCGCCGAAACGTGAGATGGTACACATCTTCCACAATCGACCGCTCGTCGATCAATGTGACGTCGCGAAACTGGACATCGCCGGCCGGTACTAAGCTCGACGTGAGATCGCGCTGGTCGCTCATTTCGGCTACGTTGGTAAACTCGAACTGGATCGGATCGATATCGAGTAGATCCAAAAACTCGCGAAGCACCGAGTCTTCGCGGAGTGCTGTGATCGCGGGGAACATGACTTGCCACGTGACGTCCGCCGAGTAGGTCTGGGCGACCGTGTCTAATGCCGTCACGGCGTTGACTTCAATGCTCGCTTCGAGCGGATCGAAGCCGACAAAGAGCGTGGCAATGAGCTTGCGCTTCAAGTTGGACTCGCGCTCGTTTGCCGGCGGCTCGACGTCGCGGAGGAACCAGTGGGTCGCGTCCGACTCCCACTCGCCGCGCATCATTTTCCACTCGAACAGCGTCGGGTACAAATCCGGGGTCTCGTCCACGAGCGCGACCTGATCGTCGGTGACTTGGTCGACCTCGGTGACCTGGTCCATGCCGCGGCGTGCCCCCGCCGCCGCCGAGGGGGCGTCAACTGTGTGGCCGGCCTCGAGTTTTTTCGCAAGTGCGTCGGCGCTCTTTGCGAGGTCTTCCATTTCGTGCTGCTCGAGCTCGGTCTTGCGCCACGAGAGGCACTTGACAGTGGTGTTGTTGTCAGTCACGCGCTCGATTTTCCAGAGCCCGCCGTAGGGCCACGTGAGGCAGAGAAACTGGCCCGTGAGATTCGTGCTGTCCGGTAACGGCGTCGCGAGCTCGAGCTCCATGTGGTACAAGACGCGGTCCGTATCAATGCCCACGGCCGCGTGCTCGAGTCCGAGCTTGTGCGAGCGCACGACACTCTTCCAGTCCATGGCCTGGGCGAGCTGCGCCGTCGGCGTGGGCAGCGTGGCGGTTGCATTCACGGGCACAGGTACCGGCTCAGCGAGCCGCGCCGGCGACGTACGGGGCGGCGTCGAGGCCATGGGCAGTAGGGGTGACGAGAGAGACGGAGACGACGACAGCGTGGACGGTAGAGAGGTGGAGAATTGCGAAATGACCTCTTGTGGAGGAGATCGCGTCGCGGCGAGCCGATCCGCTTGCGTGTATCCACTATTCAAGTCGCACGTGAATGGATACGGCGGGCAGTAAGGGTCGCTCATTTTCGGAATTTCGGAAATTCAGTTGATGGGTCATATTAGCCAATCATATATACGGAGAATAACATTCGAGCAGAATTTTAGCCAATACGATCATTAGAATATAGTTTAGAGGTGGGACATGTTCGATCCACGATTGACGATCGCCACGCACCATGCTCCGTTGCGACTCACCATTGCTAAGCTCATTGTTTGACATTTGCTATCGTGACAAATCAGTCATTTTCCTGTGGCGACTGTGCATCCAACGTGTCGCAGCCAGTCGTACTGGCGTGATACAGTGGTGGGAATCTCAGCCCACGTCAAGCGATCCATATCCATTCACAGTCAATTGGCTCCACTGTCCGTTCAAACCCACATTTACTATGGAGATGGCCACATGCGAAAATGCACGAACACACAGTACTACACCTACCACGTGCACTAACGCGACCTCGCAAGTGTCGCAGCAAGTGACTTTCGAATCCCTCTTGTCACGCTTGAACTTCCTCATCCTCCTGGATTCCTGGATTCCTAGCGGAAGTTCAAGCTAGAGGGCCTCTGTGCCTAGCGCCTAGAACACCCGTCTGCCATGGGTGGTGGTCTGGGTCCGGGCCTGGTCGCGCGATCCACCAAAGGATTCGACGGTCACGACTGTATCGTCGGTGGTGGTCGGGTTGCTCTGTCGGCGGATCCGGCGGTTCGCATCGACCTGACTCGCCGGCGTGGCGAAGCTGGCCATGCGCGGGACAAGGCTCGTCCCGGCCTGGTAGGCTGCCGTCGAGGTTCTTGCTGCCGGGATCTTGTGGCCAACAGGTGCAAAAGTACTCTCCCCCACCGCGGGTGCGGTCGAGACACGACGACCCAGTCGTGCCGGCCGCATTTCACTGTAGATACGCTTGACAACGGCGACTTCGGCTAAGGCCTCTTGTTGCAACTGGTTGAAATTCGCCGTGCGCTCGAGCTGCGCCTTGGCGTTGGCCACGGGAATATCGTCGGGGGCCTGGAGATGAATGTCGCCACTGCACGTGACGATAAACTTGGGCATGCACCACGAGGCCAATTTCTTTTCGTGGAGAAACCGCTCAAAGACTTGGGCGCGGTCGTGGGCAGGTATCAGCTCGGTGATCAAACGAATATCTTCGTGGAGTTGCATGAGCACTTTTGCCGCGGCGCGTCGGCGGCTGAGCCACCAGCGCAGGTACACGGCCCACACAATATTAAACAGCGTAAACGCCACGAGCGAAAGCCCGAGCAGCGCCGATTCGGTTTGCCGGCCGCCAAAGATATACCATTGGAGCAGCGGGAACAAAGCGTTCTCCAACGTCACTAGCGACGTGACCATAAAGCACACAAACACGTAGCTGTCGAGCATCGTAAAGTACGAGATCTGCGGAATCAGTGACGCCACTTGGTTCTTGAACGTCACAGCCGTGAGTACCATGGCCGTGACGTTCTGGAGCCGCGTCCCGGTCTCCATGAGCACAAGCTCGTTGCCTCCATCGCTTGAGAGCTCAGGCGACCACGACACAAAGAAACAGAGGTACGTAATGACTGCGGCAATGAGGGCGACGTTCGTGAGGTAGTACCCACTGCGGCGCTGGAGAACCATTTCGAATGCAATCCTTTTGCGCGGCCCCGACTCTTTGATTTCGCTCACAAAGATCTTGTTGTGGTAGGCCACATCAAATACATTCCCGAGCTGGAAATCCTCGATCGAAAAGCTCCCGGGGTCTACCGGTGCCGGAATCAATTGGAGTCCGCCATCGGGCATGCCGCTACTGCCAGTCGAGAACTCGAAAACGAGCTTTTGCTGATCAAACGGAAAGCTATGGAGCGTCATTTGTTCGGTAAACGACGCAACCACGCGGCGACTGAATTGAAGGTGATAGACATTTTCGACATTTGGCCGATCGACTACTTGGATGCCCGGAAGCGTGAGGTCGCGGAAGTGGATTTCACCGGCCGGCGTGACGCTTGAGGCCATGGCGCGCTCGTCTTTCATTTCGTTAATGTTGTTGAACTCGAATTGGCTCGTATCGATCTCCACGATATCGAGAAACTCGAGCAGCACCGAGTCTTCGCGGACTGCTGTGATCGCAGGCAACGTGACTTGCCACGTGACGTCGGCCGAGTAGGTCTGGGCGATCGTATCAATGGCCGTGACAGCATTGACTTCGATACGGGCTTCGACCGGGGCAAAATTCACAAAAAGCTTGGCCACGAGGTGGCGCCGCAACAGCGGCTCGCTGCTATCGTCGGGTGGCGACACGTCTCGGATAAACCAGTGGTCGTCGTCGTCGCCCCACGTGCCACGCATCATTTTCCAGCCAAAGAGATGCGGCAAGTTGGCGGCATCTAGATCGTCAGCGGCAGCGGACGCTTCGAGGATGGCATTGTCACTCGCATCCGTACCTAGCGTGGTCGAGTGGAGCGCTTCGACTTTGTGCCCGAGCGTACTGACTTCGCGCGCGAGGTCGTCCATGGCTTCGTGCTTGAGGTCGGTCTTACGCCACGAGAGACAAGTGACGCGCGTGCGGTCGGCCGAGACACTATTGATCTTCCAGAGCCCGCCATACGGCCACGTGAGACAGATAAACTGCGCGTGGTCGAGCGCACCGCCCGGCGGCAACGGCGTCTCCAGTTCGAGCTCCATGTGGTACAGTACGCGGTCGGTATCAATGTCGATCGCGGCGTGCTCGAGCGTGAGCGTGTGCGACCGCACGAGGCTCAGCCAGTCATACGCGGCATTGCGACTGGTCGACGCACACGTGGACAGCGCGCAATGCGAGGGCGACGTGGACTTGTCCATCTCGTGGAGCGATTGCAGCGACGCGTACTGGGCGTGGGGCGACGTTATTGCGGCAGAGGACGACTGTGCGCCAGCGTCAGCAGATTGAGATGTGTGTGGCAGTGAGTTGCTCATGTGCACATGTCCAAACGACCATGACTCTCTACAGTACACGTGGCCCACGGACCACGCATCTCATCGACTGACTCGATAGGTATTTGGAGGGGATGCGTCTCAGTATGCAGTGGAGCACAGTGATTAGTTAGTATGTAGGAGTTTTACCCAATCAGCATCATGATGATGATGGTGATGGTGAGGTGATGAGGGATATCCTGCTACTCCATTTACATTCGGAAGTATGAATCAGCATGCAACTCATTTATCAGAACGATCCATGAACTGAACCTTCCAGGCGATGCGGTCGTTGGTGTCCACCGAGAGGTTCAATAGGGTTCAAAGCGAACCTCATTGAACCCACCCTTTGAACTTCAATGGATAAGTCCGTAACCATCTGCTCCATCTGTTCTACCATGTGCTCCACCAGAATGGTGCGGTGCCACGTCAACCAGATTCAGAAAAAAGACTCAGATGGGTATCAGTAAGCTGCTCCATGCCGACCGACAGTGCTGTTGCAATCGAGCTGGAGCCCCCAATCCATAGCAGCAACCGAGTGAGGAGGTGGCGCCGACATTGATACCCAGTAGCAGCCGACCATGTAGCAATGGCGGTCGCCATGTCTCGGTGGTCGACCCGCTGCCGAGTGGGACTGTCTCTGCACAGTCGTGCGGTGCCTTATTCGTACGTAATGACGGTAAATAATGTCGGTTTGTCCCTTGGTCAAACAGTGGTCACTACAGGAAATTCCCAAAACCAGGATCGCTCGGAAGTACATTGCCAAAACCAGGACCAAACTTGATAAATTTCCGGACCTGGAAATATACTTCCAACAGGTTTGGGGAAAGCTCTCCACGAAAAGCCAAGATCCAACATGCGCAAACACGGCGTCAGGGATAACATGACAATTAGAGAAGTATCGAATAGCGCGGAACACAACGAATCCAGCGGTCGCTATGACGCAGTGCTTCGCCGGCTCACACACATGCAAACTTTCGTTTGCGTTTCAGCCAGTGGCGTTTCGTTTTCATCGCTCTTCGACTGCGGCAGTTCGACAATGGTCCTCGCATCAATGCCGACGAGCCAGGTTTCTCGTTGGGAGATGTCTTGGAGCGGAGCAAGCTGAAGATAAAGAAGTGAGTTTGATTTATGCTCCATACATGTCCACTCCAGTATAAAAAGCCGAGAATAAGAGGATTTCGTTAGAGACCAATAGCAACACCAGCAGCACCAATTCGACCCTGGTTGCATCGAGATACGGCGGTGTCCACTTGGAAAACCAGAGTGGTTTGCGTCGTAGAAACCGTGGTGTCTGGATCACACTCCGGATGCCTTGCAGGACAAGAACAAAAAACACAGCGAGGCAGCGACCCCAGTGGAGGTTAAACCAATAGCCGGCCACCACATCGATCCCGAACTCATTCAGTTTTTTACTGCGCTGACTACACTGACGCGTGCTATGGCCGACTTTAGCGCACGCGACGTAGAGCCACACGGATTATCGACAACAAGGCGCCATGATTACAGTTATATCAAGCGAGGAGTATCAAGGGTATCGTTTTAATGGCAGCCTACTCTTACGGCTACAGGACGCACCACTCGTCGTCACCTGCAACCTCCCACCCGTCCGGTGTACTTTATATACTGTACATAACCGGTACACCTCCCCGTTTTTGAACGAATCAGTTGCAAGAAACCGTCCATGTGGACAGTCTCTTCAGGCTTCTCAAGTTGCACAGAGTCGAGCCAGGACAAGTTTATTTTATGATCTGATTGTGCCCAGCTTCATCATGTATTTTTTAGAGCTTCGAGATCCGAACCTCCGACGGCCAGTATCGTAGCTGTTTGAAAATATGAGCGCTTCGTATTTATGATTTAAAGAACAGACTGTAGTAATGAAACTGAAAGGTCGCTCCATCTCGTGCAGAAACTGTGACAACACGGATCTCATCGCGCACGCTCTGGGCAGCTCGGAACTAGCCGCACAAACGGCGGCCAGCGATCCACTGGCGTACATATGGGAAGACTATCCCTGGAAATACGAACGCAAGTACAAGGAGGGCGGCCTTTCCATCGGAGAGTGTCGACCAGATTGCAAAGCCGTACATGCACATGGTCGGCAAGAGTATCACCATAATCGTCACCAGATTTCCGGGCATCCGCATCGGCCGCTGCAAGTGCGGGAACACGCGGCGCAGCTGCAGCAGCGAGAACACGATCATGATTTGCACCATACTGCTGAAAATGGTGAAGATGCGAAGGATCGTTTCAAAATTGAGGCCGAGCACGACGATCGTCGCAATCAGACTGACCAGTAGCGCGTACTTTGGCGTCTGGAACCTTGCACTACGCTTGCGCAAGATCGCTGGCAGAAGTTGCGATTGCGCCATGCCCTGGACCAAGAACATCTGCAGGAAGGTGCAATTTGAGTAGAGTCCAATGAGACTCACGACCGATGTGAACACCACCAAGCCTTGAAGCACAGAACCGCCGATAGCTTCCGCGATGACCGGGTACGTGCTGTCCAACATCTCGCGCCATGGCGTCTTGCCAGCAGTCACCGCCGAGATTAACGGCAACGCGTACACGAGCGTCGTGATTACCACGGTGAAAAAAATCACCCGCGGGTAAGTGCGGGCAGGGTTCCGGACTTCACCACCAATGATGGAGATCCAGTGGATGCCACTGAAATTCCAGAACAGCGAGTGAATCAGTAGCGACCAGTCGACATTGTCGCCGTCGGGGTTCGAGCCGTCGAGTGTCCGCGTCTCGCCGAGTCGGACGAATGCGCCTTCGCTGACCGCAAACCCCCAAACGCAAAAGATCGTGGTGCACATCACCACAAGCGTGAGCATCACAAGCGATGCGATGCCGATAAAGCGGACGCCGAGGTACGACGGCAACGCCAGCAGACAGGCAATCAATACCTTGAACAAGTACACGACAAAACCGGACTTGGGCTCGACGCCGAGTGCATTCGAGATCGTCTCGTAGATGATACCGGGGTAGATCGCGTTGTTGATGACCGACACGATCCAGGCCCAGTAGCCGGACTGGAAGCCCCAGAACGGACCGAACGCCGTCAGGGTCCACACGGAAAAGCCACCGTTTTCGGGAAAGGCGCAGCAGAGTTCGGTGATCATGAGAGCGATCGGGATCTCACACAGCACGACGTAGGTAACTATGCCCAGTAGACCGAGGAGGGGACCGCCTGTGGAGATCAATGACTCGGAGCCCACGGGTCCACCAGCCGTGGCCAAGTAGAGGATGGCAATGAGGCTAGTTGTGCCGAGTACGCGGTACTTTTGCTTGTTGGTGCTTGCCGTCGTCGCTGTCGTTGGTGCGAGCGAGCCAACCGGCGACTTGAGGAGCTCGTGGTTGGTCGCCGTCATGACTGATGCGTCTCCATAAGCAAACGCAGCGTTGTTGTGGATGTCCACGCTATGGATGGCTTCAAAGTAGTCCAAGTTTGACTCACTAACCAGACATACAAATCATGATGAGTCCGTGACAAGATTTGCGATATCAAGGTTAGCTAGAAACGTACGTTTCGGAACCGCGGATGATTGTGCTGGAACCGGTGGAAGTACGCGCACGGTCTGCGGCGCGGCGAGGACTTTCCATGAGTGCGACACCGTTGATCATTACCAAGTTTGCTTCTTGTGGATGACCCGGAGGTCGGGAGGTAGATTGGACAATGACAAAGTGAGCGAGTCAAGGAGATGCCAGCGAGAAGCATGATCGAGCGTGAGCGTCACGCTGCGACCAGATCTTCCTACATATGTCGCTGACGCCACACCCATTGGCAATCGTCTTCACGTCCTCTCCCGCCCTTCACTGACCCCCTAGCGTTCTGAGCATTGCTATTCCAATAGGAGAAACTGCATACGGCAATTTCACCTAAACCTCATCGATACGCCTAGCACGTGACAGCAACTGGGCGAGTATGCAGTTGGCTTTATGCTCTATCTGATTGTTTTGCTACTTCTTGAGTGAGTTTACGGTTTCAGCATAACTCGTCTCTGATGATCGGCTCTGTGTCACCTACCTCCCTGGGGACAGTTGTGGACCCGTTGAGGACGCGTCAGCTGAGAGTCTCACCTGCCTCGCAGGCAACTGATATCAGATTCTAGGGTCTTCGAACAGAGAATACCATGATTTATATCAATTGATTGCTGAACTTCTAAGAAGGTGGAGTCTGAATCAGCTGTTCAAGTGCAAGGCTGGGAGTGGCGGCAGCTTGTGAGTCAAGAACAGATCTCTTTAACAAATTAGGACAATCGAGAGGAGAGCCGCGAGTTCGGTCTTGCTAGAGATGGGTAAGTTACTGGACGTCTGCTTCCTGGAGATTTGTCTTGGTTGCGGCGTATGCAGTTAGCGTGGCGCTGTAACCATTGGTCGTGATTGCTCTCCACTAGGCGATAGCGCGTTGTGGTCAGCGCGAGACCAGCATGCGTAGCGTACGGTAAATGCATGTCGTTGGGTCACACGAATATAGTGTCTCCATTTAAGCCAATCGTGGGGGTTCTCAACTCATCTATTTTTGCCAACGGATCATGTGAGAAAGTGTGGCAAAGTTGCCTCTTCTTCGACTCCCAAGTTGACTGCAGCGCGCATCGGCAAACACACAATACGGCACGGCCGCAACGGCGCTTCCAGTTCATCCAGGGCGTCTCGCGACATTAAATCTTGCGGTACATGGGGGCCACCCTCACAAGTGAGAACGAGATGTACTCGTCACGGTTTAAACTGTGCCCTCACGAAACGCACCTGGTGCTCAACCAGGTTGATCTTGCGTTTGAGGTTACGTCCGTGAAGGTTGCTGCTGAGGACATATTTTTGCCACATCCATGAACACATCACCGCTTGCTTGCAGTGTGGACAGACGAGCGATACTGTGTCGCAATTCAACAACAAAAACGCGACGTGCCCTCCAACCCGTGGATACTCCACTTGCCGTATTGTCTTGGGTGAGCATTACGCAAATATTTTGTCGCGACTGATACGGGGCACTGTCCAAGCTGACGTCAAAACGATGAATACGAAACACAATCTGCTGTAAAAGGAACGGTACGCTTGTTTGGTACTTCCCATGTGAATCAGCGACAAATGCCACCTAGGCCGGCCACATACTGCACCGTCGACTGCTCCTCATATCGTCATTCATGTCTCTCGTTTCGGTTCCTCATGTTAGATACTTGAGGTACATACATCGGATTCTCGTTCAGACGTTTCCATATCACTAATGGGGATTAGTATTTGTTCAATTTGTAAATTGAAGGCTTTGCCCATGGTATTGAATACACACGACCATACAATATAGCTAGATGGCTCTTCGCACCAAAAAGCGTAGATTGGCAGCCACACGACCACCAAATGGAGCGCAGACTGGTATTTCGATTCTTACAGCCGCTTCGTCAAAACTGCTCGATCGAAAAGGCCGCTGCCAATCGCGAAAGCCAAGTGTGGAGACATGGTTATTCTTTTTAGAATTGTCTATCGCGAGCATCATTTGTGACCAGTGAATGCAATCCTGCCCCAATACCTACCCTCTCTACATTGTACATGAGTCTCTTGCATGGAAACAGTGATCGGAAAAGCTATCAATGATTGCGGGATGGAGTTTGTACTTTACCCTACACTACCAAATTAGGCTCGTTCGCGCGACGCAATCCATTACAGCACTTAGTACTTATTGATACAACAATCTTCCTTCAAAACACAGCATTCAACATTGTTCGAGATTGCCTTGTGCTGCTCTAACGTGGACATAACCGGTTCACAACTCGATATCCAAAGAACCAGAATGAGTATACAGGAGACGAGATGGTCCACATGGACGGTCTCTTCACGCTTCCTGGTCAGGTATTTTAACCACGTGCACAAAGACGAGCCAAGACACAAGCGGCGGTAATTTATGGGTGCATTTGACACGGGGTATCGGCATTAAATGTGAATACTCACATATAGATCTTA
>JAADVD010000423.1:0-25213 GCA_023334535.1 Pythium vanterpoolii
AATTTTGCGCAATTCTCCTCATTTCTGCAGTCTGATTGGATAAAAATAATCCATACTTTGAATCCGCATTTTGGCGTTCCATTTGTGTCGGAGAAGTGGAAGTGGAGAATCTGGCGTTGAGGAAGCTGCGGCGGTGCAACATATTGATAGTGGACACCGTTGCTACTCGACCGCGACGGTACGTGCGGCGCTCAATTCGCTTCCAATTGTCATGGTTATATGCACCTGGGTTCTCGCTGCTAATGTTCGAGTCGTGTTCTAGTTCCCACTGAAACCATGGGGGCGAAAGTCGTCTTTGACACGGTACGATCAAGGGCAAATTGACGCCCTCCAATCCAGCAAAGCAAGCATCCGAGCCATCATGACGAGCCTTGGACGCTAAAAAAGGTCGTCCACGCTGCCACGGGCTGCTGGCCGACTCACAGACGCTGGGCGGCAGTGCCGAAATTCTTCCAGACTACTCGATGGCCCAACGATGAAGTGGAGAGGGGAGCCGACCTCAAACGGGGAACTTGAAGACACTATAGGTCATAGATGTCAAATCTGACGCACCACATCGAAGAGCGACTCGTGGCCACCGAATTTCTGAAATTCTGCTAGACTACTCACTGGTGTGAGGAAACCGAGCAACGCGCGAGTTCGGAATCAGTCACGGTTCACATAATTTATCGCCACGATAGGAAACGACTGCGGTCGACAAGTATGTGCTTCCAATACAATCCATTAGTATTGAAAATTCCTAACCAAACGGTGTGATCGGTGTCGCCTCGCCGTTGTGGTGGTCGTCGTGACTGAGCTCGAGACACTGGTGCTTGAGCGACAACAGCTTCTCTCGGATAATATCCAGCGCACAGATCACGACTTCTTCCGGACGCAGTTGCCCCGTGGTCTTGAGTATAAAAGTACATACGCATCAGACTCTCACATGGGATACCCCATCATAGCTAACAAAGGCTCACCTCGACCGAAAAGATAAACTTGTCTTCCCGCATACGCACAGTCACGGCTGCGTCGTCCTCCGGAGTGTCTTTGAACGCATTCGCGACTTTGACGCACTCGTCGCAGTACATGCAGCGGTTCGCGTCGCCGACCGTGAGCTGCTCAAAGTTTTCGTCGGTCTCATACACTTCGGTCGGGCAGCTCTTGTACAGCTCGGCCTTTTGCTCGGGCGACAGCATATTCATCACGGCCTGGTTAATCGTAATGATGGGCTCGTACTTGAACGTCGCGACCGCCACAGGCGACCACTTTGCGTGTTCCTTGCCAATTCCCTAGTATAGAGACACCAAGCATAATCAGTCTCAACTTCCTAGACCCATGTCATGCATACCCCAATGTTCGTACGAGCTTGGCGATGGCCGAGAGTTTCATGCGCTGTCCAGGGCCGAGTTTGGCAATAATGACGCCCGTATCTTGTGTGTTGTTGTACTCTTCTTCGGACGAGAAATGCACGGGACGAATGTACGGATCCGACGACCGCAGCGCCTCCGAGGTCACGACCATTACGCCGTCCTGGTCGGCCACGACATCGAGATTGAATTCGACCGAGCAATTCGGGCAGTGCTCGTCGCAGTCGCAGTCGGCCGAGTACACAAAGCGCTGGCGAAAGTTCTCGAGTCCGCCGTCAAACAGGAGCGGGATCATGCCGAGGCGATGCGCAAGAAACTCGTCCGTCATGACCGACGAGTTGGTCTCGATGCTCACGAGATCGATCGCAAGCGTTGGCACTTCCGAGATCATGACGCGGCGAATGGCGTTGGCCACACTCGCATCGGTCTCCGTCAGCTCAAACTTGATAAAGTCGTCGCGCAGCTCCAGCAGCTCGAGCTTGGGGAAGCGCGGGTTCGGCATGATACAGGAGGTGACTCGTGATTTTCCCACGTGCGAGACAGGGGGAAAATGAGTGAGTGAGGAGGCGGGCAGCTCTGCTCTGCTCAGCTCTTGGACTCCAAGAGCAGGATAACCGCATAACGGTTAGAGGTAAATAGAGGTTTGTAACAAAGTGGAGGGTAACCCAAAAGTGTAACCTCTAGTGCATGTACTTTGGTATGAATATGCGATGAGGTGATTAGCCGCCAAGGGGACGTCCAGTCCCCCAAGTGTACCCTCCGCCAGGAGCACCAGCGGGAGCAGCGGCGCCTGGGCGTGCACCAACGATCGGCGTGCCAGCGATTTGCGGCGACGGGAATAGGTTGATGCTGGAGCACCAGAGGGATGTTAGTAACCCTTGACGAGTTGAGAAAGTAGTAACACAGCGAGAGAAGTAGTAATATCCACGTACAAGATCGACGGCGTCTGGATGAGGTTCCATCCTTTGGTGGCAGGCAGCACTTCGACAATAAAGTAGTAGAGGTGCCCAGCGACAACGCCGAAAATGTCCATCATGGGGTTGCCGCCCATGAGCACCGTGAACGCAATGAGGGCCCACGGCAAATAGAGCCCTTCAAAGCGGAAGCCCCAAATCGCAACCGGTGCGGTCGGATTACGGCGGCTCCACATATACACGATCATAAAGATCAGCGATGAGCCGAGGAACGGCAAGCCCATAAAGAACGCGACAATCTGCAGCACGGAAAGGTGAGTCCTGATCCTACCATTGAGGAACAACCAATTGAGAACGAATCAAACGTACCCACAGCATGCTTGCGCCAAAGAAAAGCATGAACGCATAGTCGGCAGTGGGGCCGCCCCCGGTCGGGAACGGATCTTCTTCGAGTCGCGATGAGTAGTTGTTCCTAAATACGCCAATGAAGATGGTCCGTGAAAAAGGAAACAAGAGCGTGTGTGGGCTAATACAAAACGTACAGGATCATGAGCTGCATGAGGAACGGAAAGCCAAAGTTGCCGAGGTACATGAAGCACGTCATAAGCCGCCAGAGCTGGAAGCGCTCCCAAATGAGGTCAAAGCTCAAATAGACTGAGCGCGGTTCCATAAAGCCGAGACTGCTGAGCGCTGTGAAGAGGAAGCAGATCGACAGATACGACCGCGTGATCTGCGGCATCGAGTAGTACCATGCTTCAATGCTCGACATGGTGGAATCGTTGCGAGCGAGCGAGATAGAGATTGAGATTGAGATAGAGAGAGGAAGCGAAAGGCGATGAGCTCGGCGGCGTGGCGAGGCGGCGTGTTGGCGTTTGGTGCCACGTCGCTGACACTGGAATTTCCAAGGAATCAAAAATGGTGTTTGATGAGTCCCGAATATACATCAATTACGGTACACCCGGCTCCTGTTTGGTGTGGCTGCACACTACTTCGCTAAATGCTCATTTAGAAAAACCCAAACCATTTTGTTTCTGCTCGTTTCGAGTAGGAATACTATGTGGTACAATCAAATGACTGTTTAGGAAAAATGAGACTTTAAACGCAAATTTCCATTTAAAAATGCCCACCGATATCCTAAAACATATTTCGCAAAGGCGGTTCAACTCAACTGGACGTGCGCGTGGTGTTGAAGACTTCGACGGCCCGCCTCAAGGCCTCGACCAAAGGCGCCACGACAAAGTCGGGTGTGTCGCGGCACCCAATCTCGAGTCGCGATGCGTCGTTCGGCACAAAAAAACGCGTGCCGCGAGAGTGGCGCAGGCCGCGACCGGCCGCATGGGCCAGTGACGACTGCCACATTTCAAAATCCTGGGCCGTCGCCGCCAGCAAGACAATCTCGCTCTGCGCGCGCTCGACGACTTGGCCATTGTCCATCTGCAGCGTGACGAGCGGCTCGTGCGGCGTCGCGTGCGTGATGCGGATCGCGTACGACGATTTCGAGTCGTTCCCACCACCACAATTACTCGGGGTCTCGGTCTGGAGCCGGACACACCCCAATGGAATAATCCCCCGGAGCTCTTTGCGGTTCGTAAAGTAGTAGAGGCAGTTGCGGCTGAGCACAAACCAGCGCTTGACCGTCGAGAAACCGCCTCTCTTGAGTAGATACCCGTTAAGACTCGTGTCGGACGGCCACAGTTCTTGCTCCTCGGCGGTCGGCGACCCAAAGCTGAGCCACATCACGTCCAAAAACACACTCATGTCGCGCTCGTGGTGCGCGAGCGCCTGGAGCGACGGCCGCACGCGCGGACCCGTGGGCAGACTGTCGACGCCGACGCTCAAGTGCAGACCAATGTGCTGCCCCTTGACCCACTCGACGCGGTAAATGTACCGCAGCGGTGTCATCCACTCGACGACCGGAGTCGACAGCGAGCTTACGTTTAGGTAGAGCGCTCGTTCCTCCGTCACAATGAGCCAGTGCGACAGCTGCACGCGCAGCCGATGGGAGTCATCTTCCAATACTGTCGCGGGCGCGAGCGTCGTCGTGGACCCGGCACTCCGGAACCGCTCTTCGGCGCTTTCAAATTGGAGCCGCAACGGCCGCGCCGTGCCGCGCAGCATCGCGAGCGTCTCGTGAAAGCCAATGCCACGCACATCGACGCCGCCCACGCGCACGAGCACGTCGCCTTCTTGCAGCACGTCGTCGCGATCGCACCCCGGCGTCTCGATCGTCACGTGGCGTCGAAATTTTGTCTCATCAAACGCCTTGATGCTCACGTTCTCGCAGTAGAAATCCGTCTCCAGTTCCAGTCCCAATTGTTTCTGGTGAAACGTCGCTTCGTACACCAGTTTATTCGTAGAACTGGCGTCGGTATTGTCTTCGTGTTCTTGGAGACTGCGCTTGAACGACGCCGAGCGCTCGCGCAGTGTATCCTTCGAGCGCCGTTGCCGCGCCGCCTGCGTCAACTCGGCACCAGCGACCGACTGGATCACTTCGTTGTAAAACACAATCTTCTCGCGCGAGAGCGTCGCGCCACCAGTCTTTCTGAGCAGATCGTACGCGATCGCGTCGGCTTCCTTGTAACACTTGAGCTCGTTATAGCGACCAAACACGCGCGGCCGCCGCACGCGTCGCATGCTCTTGCCGTACTTGCGCGACCGATTGCGTACGCCCTGGGACGCCCGCGACGCAAAATCGAAAATACCGGCAACAGGCTTGACCGGCAAGCCGATAATGCCAGTGATCGTACCCCTGACAAAGCCAATGGCCCCGTGCGTCTGTGCGCCACGCATGGGGTTCATCACGAGCCCCGCAACGCCTTCGTACACCCCTAGACTCAGCTCTTTCGAGCCCTGCACGAGACCGTCGCGAATACCGCGCACGTGGTGGCGACGCGCACGGGCACGAATCTGCTGGTAGTGGTCGTCGAGACTGAGGTTTGCGAGGCCCTGGCCAAACGTCCCCGAGATTTTGCTGGCGGCATCAAACGTGCCATCCAGCGTGTTGGACACGAGACTCGCTGTGCCCTTGGCGAAGCCTTTCCGAAAGCCTTTGCCGCCGACTCTGAGACCGTCGAGAGGCTCGTACACAAAGTCACGCACGCCTGTGCCAATGTGGTCCAAGAACCCCACGGGGTTACCCAAGAAGTCAAACGACCCCAAAATCTTGTGAAGCTGCTTCCACATCTGGCGCGTGTAGTACTTGCTCACGCGACGCACGAGGTCGCCACTCGTTCCAAAGCCATGCTCAATCATTAGCGCACTCAAACGGACTGGCGCGTTATCCAGATCAGGAATGTGCATCGCGAGACTTGGGATCGCCCAGGTGTTCGACTTGTCTCCATCGTCCACCACCGTATTGCCACTGTTCCCGCCGGTGTTCTCAAACTCGAAAATTGAAAGCCCACTCGACGCGCTCGGCATGGATGCCGTGCGCCGTGGATCATCAGCCCGTCGATTCACATTAGCCTTGAACGTCGCGGCTGCTTCTCGCAGACGCAGCGTCGTGGTGCCTTGGAACACATCGCTGCGGTACGTAATGTCCATTTCGATCGGATGGATGTGCAGCAGCGCAAAGTAGACCTTGCGCACTTCAACAGACGAACTCACTGTTGACGTCACCAGGCTCGAGAGTGGATTGAGGTCCTCGGCTTCCGTGTTCTCACGGAATTCCCCAATGGCTTCGGTCATAATCTCAATCGGGATACTCTTCAAGCGAATCTCCCCCGCGTGATTCAACGCGCGTTGCTTGCCCCACGAACGCGTCATCGCATCCACAAACGCACGCGCCGAGACGAGCAGCTCTTCGTCGACTTGCACAATCACTGGATACATCCAGAACGAGCAGTGTTCAAAGTAGTCTGTCGTGCCTTGCTCGTTCGACCAACTGCAGCAAAAGTGCATCGACGCAATGTTGGCTTGGCGATATTTGCAGTCCGCGCAGCTAAACAGATTGGCGTTCGCGATTAATCCCGAGCTCCTCACAGAGCTCTCGTCGCCGAGCCCGTCGCCCAGTTCATCATTGGCGGTCGTCGGTGCATCACCACTAGACGTTCGAGTTTTCTTCTCGCCACTGTCTTCTTCTCCTTCCATTCGTGGACACAGCAACTTGACAAAGGTCGCATCGGTCGTTTGATTGTCAATCTCAATGTCGTCGAGCGTAAACTTGAGCCGCATTTTGGCATTTACGCGAGAGTAGTGGACGTTGATCCCGCCAAAGTAAATGTACACGAGCTCGGTTGGGATCTCGTTCACGCACGAGATGCCGAAGCTGTCGATGCGGAGATGCACGGCCAATCCATTCGTGAGCGAATCGAATGCATTGGTGGACGCTTCACTTGCCGTCGGAGAACCCGACGACTGCGACGCAAGACTCGAGAGCTCGTGCTTGGGATCCCGATCGTCGGCCTCTTCTTCTCCGCCTTCGTACAGTTCCAACACTTTGGTCGGGCCGTCGGCGCGTACACGTACATGGACATACGTCTTTGCGTTTTGCACGATCACGCCACTGTGCTCACGCTGACTTCGCGTCAGCCTTTCGCTATCAGCGGTCTCAAGATTGCCCCCGCGGGCTGCTCGGCGAAGCTTCCGGATCCACACAGCTGACTCTTTCGTGGTCTTTGCCTTCAAATCGTAAAACTTGGTTGTGGTGATGATTGAAAACTGATTCGAATGCGGCACGGCCTTGGGTCGGGTAGCTGGTGTCTTTGAGCGGGACGTAGACGGCGTCGTCAAAGTGCTTTTTGGTGTGTCATCGCTAGAGTCCATCGAGTCAGAGTCATCTGCAAACATCACCGAATCCACACTGTACCACGCAATCTTGGAATACTGGAACCGTGGAGCCGACGCCTTGTGATCCGATCCCATAACGACCGGTTGAAGGGCCTTCAGCTGCACAAGCTCATTCGCAGTCGCGAGTGCCTCTGTCTCACTGGAAACATGCCTCTCCAGTACAAGGAAATCCACGACATCGTGGCCATTCACGAAGAATCCCTTCCGCGCCAAACCAATGTTCTTCGGTTCACCAGTATCAGCCAACTTTTCTGCAAATCGTTCCGACGACTCGCACAACGTGCTCGATGCCGTCATGAGAACAGCGAGTTGTACGAGAGCACCCGCGCGTTCGTCGTCGTCATCGTCGTCGCTGATCGCGCCATCGGTTGTCTGTTCCGTTCGACGAGACGAATTCCCGAAAATGGTTCCAGAGATGGTCGAGACAAAGCCGTTCATAAATCCGCCGCTCTTGGTTGCACTCGCATCGGCTGCTTTTTCGAAAATCGCAACGCCTCCAACACCAGCCGCGTCGTTCCCAGCACGCAAGTCAATCACACCGAGCAGATCTTGGTCATTTTCACTCGCGAAGTAGTACAACATGTGCTCGTAGAGTCGGAAATATCTCTTGTTCCACTTCAGCATGTTGTCCTTCTTGAGCAGAAGACCCTTATGGTCGGGCTGCACAAAGAGCTGCGACGGAAGTGACCGTTGTAGCTGAATACGGCGATGCGTGGCCATCTCATCCAGGTTGTAATCGCGAGACTCGACAGCCGCTTTGTCGGCCACGCCTTCACCACTGGACGACGTCACCCGCATAAAGCGAACTTGCACAGCCCGAAGGCTGGACGTTGAATGGCTGGCAAAAGTCGGTTCGCTCACGGAGTTTGACGACGGCTTTTCGTTTCCCGTCAAGAGATCCCAAGAGTACGGACAAGATGAACGCGGAGGCAGCTCGTCGTAGTCGTTGTCGGATCCCCAGTAAGTCTGCTTGTACTGGATGCGGAACGACGTCATATTGTCGATACGGTACGGCGGGAACCGCCGCGATTCTTCACGGAAGATCAACGCAATCGACCCGCCAACCAGTTCAATCTGGCACTGCAAAATGTAGATTCTAGATGGGTCGTCACTGTCGCGCAATTTTAGATACGTCGTCCCAAGTGAGTAGATTCGAAAGCTGCCACTCCACATGAATCCATGGAGCATTGTCACTTCCAGCAACTTGTCTTTGGAAGAGCTCGGCCAGTGAAATGGCACCAGATCGTTCGGTTTCAACTGGTACGTGTGCGGCACATTGACTTGCCGGTACTTGATGGTATCAGTTGTACGATTGATAAGAATGTACCGCGGCACGATCGTCGCGACAATTGTTTCCGAAAATCGGCCACTTCCAAATGTGCTCCACAGTGCAATCTCTTGGCTTCCTTGGCGCAGTTCACTCGCCTCGGTCTGATCTGCTGCTTCGTTTTTCAACGTGATGACTTGAGCAACGCCAGCGTTTCCCATGGCGTTTCGATTCAGTCGAATGACTTCCGACCACGGAGAACGATGCGTTCGCACGCGCAAAACGTCCCAGTTACGACCCCCCGAACCGTACAGCAGTTCGTCCCCCCATGCAACCGGCCGCTTCTGCGCTGGATTAATCTTTTGGGACGTCGTCAGAAGTGAACGCGGCGTCATGTGGTGCGAGCTAGCAGTGCTGGTCTCGTCATACAATCGGATAGTCGACATTGCCAGTTTGTGACACAAATGAAGCCCATGTTTGCGACCTCTCTTTTCGAGTCTGGTATCCATAGGAAGCCTCGAGCCGTACCAACGTTCCCCTTCAGGTCGACCAGCGCTGCGCAGCGAGACAAACCGCGGCAACAAAAGCTCGAAAAAGTCAAAATCGTCTGCCTCGAGCACCCCATGAAAGCCACAGGCGGTGCACACCTTCTCGAAAATCTCAGCCATCGTGGACGACGGCCCCACTTGGACCACGACAAATGCAAAGCGATTTTGCGGCAAATACACTTGAATCGGGGACACTCTGCCCTCACCCTTGGACGACTTGGGCGGGGACCCGTGCATTTGTCGTCCCATGGCGGACCGTGTTGACGTTGGGTCGATCGACAAGAGGTCCATTTGTGACCGAGTCGATTCTGCTTCCGAAAAACCGTATGCTAGTCTTCCTCGCTGCGACGGAGTCACCAGACTATGATCCACTACGTTGGCACCACTTGTCAGAGTCGATGACAAATATGACACGTTCGATGGTGTTTGAAGGCGCTGCATCGATCGGATAGCACCAGACGATGGGAAAAAGCCACCAGACCCATCCGCGAGGGTTAACGCTTCATCAACGTCATGACCAACGAGCTCGTCATCAAGAAATGACGATCGCCCATCCGGATTCGACGAATCGGAACGTTGGCTCTCTGGCGTTTCCACCAGCGTGTCGAATTCAGACTTGAGCGCTTGCTTTGTTCCCACTGCAAACGACAATCGCAAGTTACCGCGATGGACGTTTGTGCCTCCATTGGCTGTCGATGATTGCTTCTTGTCTTTTGAAGACTTTCGCTTGAGCAACTTGTACCAGTTGAACCCAGCGGCATGGTCACGACTCGATAAAATCGTCTCGAGTTTAATTGCCGTGACACCGAGACACGTATCCATGCCGTATCGAACATTCCGAACCTCCAAGATAACCCGAGCTTTGTCGAGACGGTGAGAATCTTCAGGCAGTCGCAATAGCAACGTATTTTGTAACTTCGTATCCCACGTAGGACTGATCCCTCCAGAAGGCGATGGCTTTGTCGTTCCCGAGCAGTACACCATCATCTCCGGTTTCTCCAGAAACCGATCTTGTGCATTCTTGACAACATAGAGCGATGCACGAACGTACGGACTCTGCGCTCCGAAATACTGGGAATTGTACAGATCTTTGGCCTCCTGTACGACGACTACAAGCGCAACCGGGTTCGACGCCGCCTTCATCTTCTGCAAGCGCGTCAACGTCAAATCACGATGTAGATCATCCCTAAACGACATCGTTCTCGTCGAGAATTCCGTGCTCTGGTCGGCCTCAAGTGATCGCTTTTTGTGTACATATCGTAGAACCGATTCGAGTCGGCGCGATGATGTGCTGGTCGAATTACAGTACTCCAAATCAAGGCCTGAATGGTTGACGATCCACACCGAGCAGAACACGATCACGTCGCGACCTGAAAGCTTCACTTGAAGCTGCAAATTTGGGACATCGTCTTGCTGACCGGGAACACCACGATTAAATACACGACCAACCAAATCGAGCGTCTCGACCAGATCCTTGAACGGCAACGAGTAGGAAGGGTGCTTGGGGTTGACGATCAGCTTGGGCACACTCCAGTTGTAATTCTCCAGTCGAAAGGAAACGAACAGCGGAGTATTTGGGTCCATCTGGAAGAGAGGCAACACCGAGCCAATCGCCAAAACGCCTTCGCCGATCAGCTGCAACGATTGGTTCAGGAGCCGATACGCAACTGGCGCTGCAAGTCTGTTGTGTAACGTCACGAACGGCGAGATCGATAGATGGTACAAACTCGAATTTGTCGCTTCGTAGAGTCCCCGACGCTGGTTAGCTGTCCGAGCTTCTTCGAGCTCATGGTTCACCTCGCTCAAAGGGTGCGTGATCCGTCGCCGCTGACTTCTTGGGTCCGAAAACACGTTCATAAAGTCTTGCTCCACCTTCGCATTCGCCTCTTCGCCTTCTTCTTCATCAATCACACCCAGACCATCGCCGTCGCCACCATCGTGCCCTTTCACATCGTCCATCCCAGCGAATGTTGCTCGCATGAGAAAGTACGCTTCAACGTCATACGTACACTTCCACGTCGGCAGATCCTGAATAACGTAACCAGTGAGCGGAGATGCGCTGTACAACGGCAGCTGCGCCATCCGCGCCTCCATTTTCTTCATGTCATCGAGCGACACAAAGGCTTCAAAATTACAAACACATTGTCCAGAGCGAACAAAGCGCTTCGTGCTCTTCGCCTTTGAGGCTTGAACTTCATCTCCAAGCTCTTCGAGGCTCGTCGCGAGTGGTGCGTACTGCACATACGGGGATGGCCGCATACTAATCTTGCTCTGTGGGTGAATGAGATCAATTGGCACGTGGCAGATCTGCTCCCGGTCGATAATCCATTCACGGACAACACCACCATCCCGTGGCGAGAATGCCCAGACCATCAGTGGAATCGACGTTCGATTTTGCAGCACGACTTGCGAATGAAGACTAATCATCTTGCTTCCATCAGGCTGAATGCTGATCTCGGCGACCAGAATCGGCGGCGATTGCTCTTCCTCATCCACGCTTGACTCATCACCACCATACCCAATGCCACCACCAGATTCTCGAAGAGGAACGGAGATGTGGCCAACGATGTCCACCACAACTGGATTCGCGCTAACCCATTTGTTCTCATTCAGCCACACCGACAACGTGTGGTTGACGGTGAGACCATTTCGGTCGGACGGCTGGAGAAATCGGTCCGCCGATGCGCTGTCGAAACTCCGCATGTCACCTTGTTCTCGACAGTCAACTGCAACCTTGACTTCATCCGGTACAACTTGCTGAATCACATTCCCACGCCCACGCCGGAAACTGAACTTGAGGTCCGTGCCCGTCTTGTTCACAATCCAAAAAGGTGCCGTCGACTTGGAACCCGAGGTGACGAAATCCGCTTGCTTCAATGTTTCTGAAGAGAGAAGTGGCGCCATCGCCGGCGTCAAGTTGAGGTTGACCGTGTTCGGAAGGTTCGCAAACACCTCGAGACGACTGTTTTCCTCCAGATTCCGCTGAATTCGTACTTGGGCGACGAACGGCTCAACTAAAGGTTCCCATCGGTAGATGCCGTTGTTGAAGTAATTCAGAGCCAAAATGGCACCGACCACTACAGAGTACTCTTCGTCTTGGATATACTCACACACGATCTCACTAAGCTGGAAGTCGGCAACAGGAATGCCGAGGCTATTGTTGACGAGAACAAACCGCAACTCGCCGACATCACCGAGGAGCTTGTCGACTGCGTACGTTGGTTGTGGTGCCGACCCGGTGTTCAGACTCGCCTTGCTGAGCATGCTTTGGCGAGAATCATCCACTGGCCAGCCATTACTGGATCCTCGCGTCGAATTCCAAGCAATCCGTTCTTTCTCTTGACTGCGATCCGACTTCACTGCGGTCGTTTCTGCTGCTGGTAACGATTTCACGTAGTTGTCGACGATACTGGTGAACAGGAGCCCATCTTGAACCGAGAATCGTGCTTCCACAGGAGCGAGAACAAACGAATTTCTTCTCGACAGCCGAGCAGTTCCTTCAATCAAATGATCAAACACAAGCACAAACGGATTCGCCAGCGGGAAGGAAACGTCAATCTAAATATCAACAACGACATCAGCATTCAGTTGATAATAGTACCGCCGGCATCCGCCCACAACATATCTTACCTGAAGCTCTGGCAGCTGCGAGAAGAAGATACCTCGCTGGTCGAGAGAGACGTGGCATTTCTTCAAATCGACCACTCTCTGAGAGTTTTGCGTCGTCGTATAGCCCAATTCCATGCTCGATAGAATCACAAGCGCGTGAGCGTTTGCCTTCGAGAAATCCTCGAGCATTGCAAAAGAACACCCCTTTGAGTTGAATAGGATGTCCATCTTTGTCCAATCGGGTGGCGGCTCGCACATAAATCCGACACCGAAGTCGAAAAATGCTCCGGGAACATTGATTGGTCTGACGAAAAAATCGACGACGTCGCTTATGACAGGGTATACCAGTAAACAGCTCGTGTTGTTGAGCAGGATCGTGTACCGACTTTCCGTCCAATCGCCCCACTGGTTGAACTCAATTTGCAGCCCTTCCCCACCGATGGGCCGTAAAATGTCGTGTGCCGCTTCGCTTCGACCCGGGCGAATATCGATTGCAGACAAAGACGACGAGGACGCGTTGACCTCAAGCGAGTCGTCTGTGCGTAGCGTGAACGCGAGTTCCAATTGTTCCATCAGTATGTCCGCGATCGCGTTTTCGCTGTTCGAAATGCGGAGAGCTGCATCGGTGACGCGGACCGGAATCTTCAGCCATATGGCGTTGCACAAATAGTCGTCAAAGTGGTGCCCGCCACAAGTTTTGCAAAGTGGATAAGTGTCTTCATCGACAGCCGAAGAAACCTCCTTGAAATTCTCAAAGATCACGGCAAGAAGTGTTGCGTACTGATCTTCACGAGCACCGACGCTCAGCTCGTTCAGAGACAGTTCCAACGAGAGATACGAACTGACAGCACCCGTGGGAAGACTTTCTGGCAAAGAATCAATTCTGCCCGTAAGTAGCGCGTGATGGAAGAGAGGCGACTGCGAGTGAGAAGTCATGCCGCTCATATCCACTAATTCAAACTCGAAAAGTGACGTCGTTGATGATGACATGTCTTGCTCCACTGTCGAAACTCGATCTGCTGTTGGTCGGGCGTCGTGGAATTCAGCATCATCTGCACCAAAGATTGGTGCGATAAGATGTTGCGACATGGCCATCACTGTGTTCTTGATGCGTTCGATCATCGCATCCATTTCCGCAAAGGAGACAGAGTCCCTCGCTGTTGGCGATGAAACGACAGCGAATATACTGTCTCGGCCACCCACTGCCGTAGATTCTGTTTCATCCTTCGTGTTTTCAATGGCCTCATCCACTTCGTGTAGATGCTGATTGAGCGTATCCAGCTCTTGCTCGAGTGCAATGATCTTCGTGTGAATTATCTTGACTGCATCTTCCGCTGCCGGCAGCGCCTCAAAACCTTCATGAATATAATTTTGGGCTTGCTGGGTCGCGTTCTTCAAGTCAACAAAGAGCTGACTCCGATTGCTCAGCATTCGCGAGCGTTGGTTCTTCACAAGTCGTCGAAGATTCCGAAGTTCAACTCGACGCGTCTGCAACGCTCTCGATTGGTTAACGTCCGTTGTCATCCAAGCGGAGCCTCGTGGATCAAAGTCCAGCAATCCAGTCTGAAGGAAATCGGATTCATCTGGATCAATCGCGGAGCTCCAGAATCTGGCGTTTGTGGACCGCAAGGCGATACTCTCCGATGAGAACGAATTTCGTGGAAGGCTGAACACGATGTCGTTTGCCACAAGCTCGTACTCCGTCATCGCGATGTTGCTGGCAACATCCAACGGTGATATCTGGTCCAAACACTCGGTTGTTTCTCGATACATTCGAACGATCTCCTCCACGGAGATAGGAAGGTCACTCTTGTCGACATCAAACTTCATCATCAGCGCCTTCGTTTCATCAACAGATGGGTTTGTGTGACCGAATTGCGTCGTTAGCACGTGGTCGGTGACGTAATGGTGCATTTGCTTGTAGACACGATGCAAGTATAAGGCATTCACGGAATCCAGTCGTATCCGAACAAGCGGACGGCCGTCAGTTGGTGTGGTGATGGTGAAGTCGACGGAATTCCGCACGGTTGTATCCACGTCGCCATTAGTCCCCACCATTTGATTTGATGAAATGAAATACCGATTCGGCATGGTTTGCACACCTTTCGGCATGTCTTGCGGAAATGTCAAATCGGTCACTTGCAGGTTCTTCACTGTTCCTTTCAGTTTCCAGTCGACACTCGATTCAACAGAAATCGCAAGCCCACTGCATTCCAAAGCGACAAACTCGACTGGAGAACCGGAAAACGACGCAAACTTCGGGTTAAGTTCCCGATGAAGAACGACAACTCGAACGGAGCGTCCGACGGTGACTTCAATGGTTGACGGCTTCGACACCAACTTGGCCTCCGATCGAGCAAAGTAATGGGCGTTTACGTACGTGAGATTGTCCTTGAACTGATCGAAGTCATAGCCCAGACTTGTCGCCAATACGAACCCAAGGTCGAGAGCATTGACACACGCTGCAGCCCAGCGCAGAAGTATCGCAATGCTCTCGAGGTAGAGAAAAGACTCGAGCTGGAAGAGGGCAACTCTCGTGTCGATGGAATCAATACCCTCTGCCGCGTCGCCACGCGTCACTGAATCAAACGACAATGCCGGAGTTTTTTGCCTGGTGCCACCTGTTCCATGAAGGAGCATCCGCGAGCCGTCTTCGATGGAAAATGATGTCACTTGGACTCGAAGTTGCTCAGCCTTCGTGCACACAACTCTTGTCATAGCAACGGTTTCAGCAGTCAGCGTGAACGTTTGTGACCCCATAACCTCCGTCGCGCACGCAATGCTGCACACAATACGCGGAAGACAAACCGATAACTTGCTTCGACTGATTGATTGCGTTGCAGTCGTGAATTGGGCCGTTTTGTTGGCAGCATCGTGAGCCCCAGGCAAAAAGAACGACCACTTCCCGATCACCCACGACAGCGCTTCCAATTCGTCAAGTCGGATGTCAAGGTTTACTTGTGGAAGTCGAATGCTGTAGCTGTACATGGCTTCTTCTTGGTCCAGATGGTGAGTTTTCGGGTCTTCATCGTGAGAGCAAGAATACAGATGCTGGTTCCAGCCTAGGCGAGAGTGACTCGACTTGGTGGTTGATATCGAAGCCATCATGGCAATAGCATGTGTGGATGATCCGGATTCTGACGGGTCTGCATTTTCTCCCATCAGCACGATCGAGTCTCCAGAGAAAATTCTCACATCGACTAGCTGAAACTCGGTTGTCACTCTGGAATCTTCGGCCTCGACAGTCTCGGCCTTAATTTGTCCCAGCGAGACCCCCAGGCATAATTGCTTATGCACCGCGAACATCATCGAAATGCGAGGGACATCAAGAGTCATCTTCGAGATTGGCGCGATGCGCATTTCGTCAACCACGACTGGCTTGCTTGGATGCGTTCGATTCCACTGATTCCACCAGTGATAGACTGGTGAAAAGAGCGTCATCAACCGAACAAGGGATTCGTCCTTCAGTTTCAAGTCCAGATCTTGCCACACACACACGGTCATCGACGGTTGGTGGCCGACAAGACGGCTCTGGTACGCGGGCACGATCCACGAGAAGTGCGCAGTTATCTTGGCCGAGTCGACATCAGCTTCACCGAGACTCATAACATAGTAGCTGTCGGACAATTCTTGTGCAATCTCTTCGAAAACGCACGCGCCGATGCGGAAATGGATCTCGTCTTCGACGCACGATTGTTTAACGGAGCCACTTAGAAACCCTAACGACCACATCCACACTCGATGGGATACGTCCGTTTCGAAGTTTCTGGACGCCACCACCATCTTGAAGCCCTCCTTCATCACCATCCGAATGGTTAAACTTGGAGGAGTAATCGCGTCTTCAAATTCGTCGTCGTCGTCATCGTCGTCACTTCCAGCCAGCGTCATGCTCTCCGTTGCGATGCCATCCAGACAATCAGCCAAGAGCCACTGTCTAGCGTACGACAAGATCATGAGGAAGCCCTCGGGACGCGACGACTGCGTCTGAGTAAGCTCAGCGAGCCTTTCGAACTCTTCATACGGCGCTTTGACTTCCATGAGAATTGCGTAGAAGACGTCGATGTGTTCATCACCAAAGTGGATCGTCGGGTGCTTGCTTGCGCTGGCGAGTGCCTTCGCGACAATTTCCGACACAGTTTGGTTGCAGTAGCTGCATGGAGTGCGATCCAGTGCGAGCAGTCGGCTGCCAACATCAACCTCGAGCTCCACATCTGGAAATGATGCATTCGCGCTGTGATAGCATAGAGTTGCCTGGATCGTGGAGCACATCGTAACGTAAGAACCACAATTCCAAAGAACAAGGGGTTCACAATCGAACGCAACTCACCTTCGCTGTCGTGTGCCAATCGTGGAGGATGTACCTTCTCAATCGACCACCAACACCATCTCCGTACTCCACGTAGGCGGATATCCCTTCAATCGTGAGCAACTAATAAAATAGTCATGAATACCAGATCAATATCGTGAGGTCGAGAGCTAGTCGGCCAACTCAATACAGTCACCCACTTTGCGGGACTCCATGTTCGAATTGGACTGCGGTGTGTACGTCAACTCCCAATTGGCGTTCGCGTTGATGATGCGGATCGACTCGACTTCAAAAGATGCACTACCAGGGCGCTGCAAACACCAGTCGAGTCCGTTAAGTACATAGCTTCTACGTGAAGCAATATTGTAGATACGTACCTTTGCCGTCGAGTCTGCCATACAGTCATACCGCACTTGGACATCCGAAAGTTCGATTTGGACATTCGCGATAATATGGGACACCAGTCGCGATAGGTACGTGCGATCCGTTGATCCTGCCATCAGATACGGGCCCCACGCCTCCTATCAGCCACACCAACTTCACGGGCCATTACTCCCCCCAGCCTCACATACCTTCAAGAGACTCGGCATCTGCAGCATCGTCCTCCACGCCGCTGAGCGACGACGTGAGTCCATTGAGTGCCTCATCGGCGGTCTTGGGCGTTTGATGGAGAAGGATGCGAATATGGCTCGCACGGATAACGACAGGTTGTGTCCATAGTCCGCGCCACGGGATCTTGACGCTCAGCTCGCCGATCGAGCCCTCCCCATACGACAGTCGGAGCTCGAGGTCTTTGAACGCCAAGTCGCCTTGCCATAGTGACAGTCGCAACATGCTCGAGTCGAACGACACGAACTTGCCGAGCAAGCGCTGCAGTAGTAACGCCATTGCTCGCTGCAACATCGTGGCCAATTGTAGCGGCTAGAATGCGGTTTGGGAAAGGCGAGTTTAATATGCAGGTACGTCGGGCGCTTGTTTCGCTTATATAGATGGATTCGTGACTCCCTGGTGGCCACAGCAGCGCCAACACGAGCGCAGCAAGCTTTCTCCCCTCTCCAAGGTCTCGCGGTTCGTGTCGTGTGGTGACTTGTTACCTTTGAACCAAAGCGGGGGAACAACTTTGTGTCAGGAAGGAAACTGACTTATACCGGTATTAAATCGGTATGACCGCCGTCCTTTCTCGGTAACTGATTCGGTCGATGTGTTGACAAGCGTAGCATCCGGAGTGAGAGATGTGGAGAAAAGGCTGCTAGTGATGGAGCTTCCGTCTGGGAGTTGTGGCACGTTCAAACATGGTTCTATGCGTTTCGTAGACAACCATCTTTCGGGGGAGTTGTTCACAGTGATGGGCGTCATGCGCAGTACTGGCGCTATGGCGTTGGCCGTTCGGCGTCAGGGTTCGTGAAGGTTTGTTTTCGGTTTTAGAAGAAGGAATATTCCCAATGTCCACCAAAGCGCAGGTTGATTTATGTGTTGAATTCAACTAGGCCTTCTGCTAAAGTATGGTGTCCTCTTACGAATAATGGTGCCAAATTGGGATTTTGGTGTCAGAAAATGGTGCGTTTTGCAAAGAGTGCAAATTATAGTAGGAGTTCCCAAGCTTGTAAATTGTGAGCAACGTTGTCAAATCTTTTCACGCGATCACCCTGCATGTAACTTCGAAATAGGGAATACACGGCGGCAGATATTTATGGTCAATTTACTACTGCAGCACAGTACTAAATGAGAAATACACATGTCCTTCAGCCCGCACTGCGTGATATGTACTGTCTATAGGCGGCCTTCGTGAGGCCCACGAACGGCAAAGGTCCCACTGGAAGTGGTCGGAGACAGCCAGCTTATCTTGTATCAGCTCCGGGAGTATCGAATCTTACGCAAGGAACGCCTAAAGCAGCTATATGCTGAAGCGCGACGCCTTGGCGACTCACTCGGGGTCCGGACGTGCAAAAGTCCGCACACGAGAAGTGAGATTTGTGGATTTTTTCGAACCCTATTCGGCGTAGGTTTGCAACGTCCAACACTATACACTATACACTTCCCATCTCGATCTGGCTATACATCCGGATATCGTGCCGCGAGCTTTTGGCACAAGCGAAACACGGAACGGATCAAAAACGATGTTGGCATGGATGGATGCGGCGTTGAAGTCGCGCTGGTTCTGGCTTGGCGTGCTCGTGTTCCGGTTGTGGAACGCTCTCTTCGTGCGCACGACGTTTAATCCAGATGAGTACTGGCAGAGCACAGAAGTGGCGCATCACATGGTCTTTGGCTATGGACATCTGTAGGTACCGCAACGCATTTGGATCTCAGCAGATCGTGCACTGATCGGATTCCTCGTAGGACCTGGGAGTGGCAAGAAGATGCGCGTCTGCGTGGATACGCGCATCCTGCGTTGTTTGCGCTGCTCTACAAAGCGCTCGCGATCCTGGTGCGTTGTCCGTGCGCCCATGGATTCAGGAACAAGAGCTCACCGTATCATCCGTAGGGCTTGGATTCGCGATGGGCAATTGCCTACGCACCACGATTACTGCAGGTATTCAAAAGGCACCCATCTCTGGGCAAACGATGAGATTATGACGCTTTTTTGGTGGGGGATATGTGGTCAGGGCTGCGTGGCGGCGTTGAACGACTACTTTGTGCACAAGATGGCGCTCACTTACTTTGACCGCACGGCCGCACGCTGGACGCTCTTTTGCAATTTACTGTCGTGGTTTACGTTCTACGTCATGGTGCGACCGTACTCGAACTCGATTGAAACGATGTGCACATCGGCGGCGCTGGCGCACTGGCCATGGGCATTTTTGGTGCGTTTTAAGGGAGCGACTATTGTTCAGACACAAACCGAGACTGACCACTGCTATCAACAGCAAGCCAGCAAAAAGCAAGACGATGCGCCCGAATCTACGGCGACTCGTCGAATGAAAGCTTTGTCCTGGGCAGCGCTCGGAGTGCTTTTCCGGCCGACCAATGCGGTGTTATGGATCTTTCTCGGTGGCGTCCACTTTTACCAGTCGCGCGACCGCGTTCACCTTGTGGTTGCCTTTGTACTTCCGATTGCTGCTGTCACATTGTCGGTGATGCTGCTGATTGACCGCATGGGCTATGGGGACTGGACGTTCGTGCCGCTTAATTTTTTCAAGTTCAACGTGCTGGAGGTATCGTACCCGGATGCTCTCAATCGTATCATTGTGAAGGGAGGTTGTGTATGACGGCATTCTATGCTGCGTATAGGGCAAAGACAAGTTGTATGGCGTGCATCCATTCAGCTGGTACTTTGCGCAAGCGTTTCCTGCCAACATTGGCACCGTCATGCCGCTGTTTCTGGCCGGCCTTCTGACCGCACCGGTACGATATGACCACACACTCGACCGTATCCACGCTCTCATATCCGCTCACCGTCTTGTTCTCAGCCGGCGAAGAAGGAACTCGGTGGACTCATCATGTGTTCAATGATGGTGTTCAGCATGTCGGCTCACAAAGGTGCGCCGTGCTTTCTATATCGTGTGGCCGCCGGCGCTGACGTTAAATCTCCAGAGTTCCGCTTTATCCTGCCATTGCTGCCGCCGGCACTTGTGTATGCCGGCTACTGCCTGCGCAATCTGGAGAAGGGGCTGTATGTTCAAGTGCCACAATCTTCTCAGCGCAACGTGTTGCGCAGTGCGGTCTTTATTATCGTAGTGCCGAACCTTTTCGCCTCGATGTACCTCTCCCGCTTCCATCAGGTACAATGCAAAATGCCCGACATTGTGCTCTCTGGTGATGCAGCGTGTCTCACTCCCTCCTTCCATTACATATTACAGCGAGCTCCGGTCGACGTCATGGACTTTCTCGCCGACCAAATCCAAGGTGAGACCATGAATGCCGTTTTTTGGTTGCTTGACTCCAATTTGACGAAGTCATTTGTTGGCTTAGCCTCGCCGGATATATCGATCCACTTTTGGACGCCTTGCCACGCGACGCCGTACTACAGCTTCTTGCACCAGAACGTATCAATGTGGTTTCCCGATTGCTCGCCTGCGTAGGTGTTCATTGTCTTGGACCCTTAAGTGACCCCGGGGATGTGATCTCATTGAACCTCGTCACTGTAGCAATCGCTTGCGACCGGCAGGAAGCGACGCACAGCAGCTCGAGCGCGAACCGGCCGTCTTTCTGCCCACCAAATACGCATTCCCGCACATTCTCGCTGAGACGGTGGGGCGTGAGCCCTTGCCAATGTACGTCGTGGTGTTTTCCACCACTGCTGCCCGCGTCGAGAGACTGTTGGCTGGCGCTGAGTACTCGAAGGTACGTTTGGTTTTGTGGTATAATGCTTCACTGCAACGCTGAGGCTGACTGACTGTCGTGCTCTAGGTCGCATCGTTTTTCCACACCCACGTGAGCGGCGACGCCGACGAAGCCGAAGCGTCGCGTGAAATGCTGGTCTACCGGCGCCAGACACCAACCACCACAACGGATGAAGCCAACTAGTCGTGGACGACAGAGAGATGCAGACTAGAGTCGTTGTGGTGACAGAGAAGCGAATACGATAAGGTCGAGGTCGGGGTGATATCACCGTGTGTGCCATTGACGAATTCCGGTATCAATGTGACTGAGACTCCACACTGGTGACGTGCCGGTGGCGCTGCTCGTTGTCGTTCTGTTGGGTTGAGGCGGTAGACGAGGGGAGGCGCGGCGGGTATATTAGTTGGAGATTTACATACAGTATGGCACCCAGGAGGTGACGGGCGAGAGAGATGTTGACGCCGTTTTTTTTTGTTTGTTTCCGATGACAGTCCCCATGCTGTCAACGCCACCATTGACGAGCGCGTGGACGTCGAGATGCACCCCCTTTCTCGCAAGTCCGCACGTCTGGTCAGTGTCTTGAGCATTTAACGAGTACTCGCAATTGCGATCGCACGAGCGGTCCTGTGAGTCCTCTTTAACGGCGCGATCTTCTGTCGTCGTAACGGTCCGCGCTGCGACGGCCACCGCCACGGCGGTCATCGTACCCACCGCGACGGTCGTAACGGTCACGGTCGTCGTAGCGGCCCCGCGCGTGGCGGTCGCGGCTACGGCTGCGGCTACGGCCGCCACGACCACGGCTGCGGCTACGGTCACGCGGACCACGTTCACGGCCATCGCGGTGGCCACCACCTTCACGGCCATACTTGGAGCTCGCAAGACGCGGGCCGAGGTCTGTTGTTTGTAAAGACACACACAAAGCATCCAGTCAACCGTGGGTCTCGATAATGACTGACAAGGAACGGCGTGGATACGTACACTTTCCCGGGGTCTTCTCGTGGCCGCGACGGCGCTTGGCGATCTCCACACGGAGGCGACGGCCCTGGATCTCCTTGCTGCAACGACAAACTCTGTGAGCTAACCACGTACGCGACCTCTCTCTCGCTTTCGAGTAGTGTTGGACGTACCCATGCATCTCCTTCACAGCATCTTCAGCATCGCGCACATCTTCGTACGTCACAAAAGCGAAACCACTACCACAACACGTGATCACCATGAGCTGTCTTTCCCGACCATAAAGAACAGCACCTCCACTACGCACCGCGACTCGCGCGTCACTGGATCCAAAATGACCTCGCACTTTTCCAGGCGACCAAACTTGCCAAAGGTTTCTTCCAGTTCAGGCTCGGTCAACTGTACCCACATTCCACCAAAAACATAGAAAATCAGCATCGTTCCTTTCCCGCTCACCCTTGACTTGATGCAACGTACGCGCAGCGGGAGGTTGGCCACGTAGACGTTGTTGCCGGGGTTTCCTTCCACCGGTTCACTGCGGCCGCCACGGTCGCCACGGTCGCCACGGTCGTCACGGTCGTCGCGGTCGTCGCGCGACGCAGCGGCACCGTCACGCGGCGAACCAGCGCGGTCTTCGTCGTCACCGCTACGGCCATTGTCCACAGGCGATTGCGAGCGACGACGCGGTGACGGCGAGCGCGAGCGTTGCGCTTCGTCTCCGTTGTCCTTGGGTGCGGGGGACGGCGAGCGGTCGGACATGGTGGCAGAGTTGGCAAAGCGAGGATTTCCTTGGGTGGGCGAACGCGACTTTTTGTGTGCCGCTTCCGTTGGCTAGGGAACTGGCGTGGCGACCGGCGCCAAGGGCGAACAGCAAACCGATCCAAACAAGGAGAGGGAGGGCAAAAACGTGGGTGGTTTTCCACAAATTCAGGCAGGTCATCCCTCACTCCAGTGTTGTTTTGAACCAAGAGAGGGATGTCAGCTCGCCCGACGACAAAACGGCGCGCACCAAAAGGATACCGGTTGAACAACCGGTTCCATAGGAGCAACATTTCAACTAATGAATGTCTCTGGGATGAATTTACAGCCAATCACGAGAAACGTGGTGACGTCCCTGGTCCACCAAGCATCGACGGCACACCTCGAAGCAGCATTAGCATGGCGCGAAACATAGGGTCGGCGCGCAAGTCCAAGAGCACGTCACGTGATGTGCAGGCCATGGGTCCGAAAGTGCACAACGCCAAGCAGAAGCGCAAGAAAGAGAAGGCCAAGATCAAGATGAAGTCCAAGCTGAAGCAGGAGGCAAAGCTACGTGCGCTGAACGAGCGCAAGGCCGCGGCCCGCGCCACCGCTCAAGGCGAAGAAGACGACGAAGACGAGGACGGCGAGGATGAAGAAGAAAGTGGTACAGTGGAAGGCAGCGACAGCGAGGATGAAGGGTTCATTGAGATTGGTGGAGACGAATTGCAGGCCCGCACTTCATCCGTTGCGTCCACAGGCGCTGATGGCGCCGAAGACGGCGAAGTAGACGACCCTTCGAGCCGTTTGATGCACGAATCCATGCCGTGGATGGGCGACAAGAAAGGATATTTCCACAAGAATCTCTACCTTTGTCTCCACGACGAGATCATGGACTTTGTGCGGTTTATAAGTCCAACCAAAGACGAGCTCGAAAGTCGCAATGCCCTCATTGCTGAGATGACGGAGCTCGTGGCGTCGCTCTGGCCGGACGCCTCACTCGATACCTTTGGCTCGCACCGTACGCAGATGTTTTTGCCCAACAGTGATATCGATATGGTCGTGCTGAACGTCCCCAGATCTACAAAACCGCTTTTTGCGCTGGCCGAGAAGCTCCAAGAAATGGACATGGTGAGCTACCTGGAAGTCATTGACAAAGCCCGCATCCCGATCGTCAAGTTTGTGCACAAGCAGACCAACACACAAGTCGACGTGTCGTTCAACATTAGCGGCGGACTTGCGACTGCTGATTTAGTGCGTCATTACATGCGCGTGTACCCGTCGTTCCGTCCGCTTGTGCTCTTGCTCAAGTACTTTTTGGCCCAGCGTGGGTTGAACGAGACGTACTCGGGGGGCATTGGCTCGTTCTTGCTGCAGCTCATGGTCGTTAGCTTTTTGCAGCACCACCGTCGCGGTCTTGGCGCTGACCACGACGATCCGCAGTACAACAACCTTGGGCAGCTGATCGTTGGGTTCTTCACGCTTTATGGACGCGACTTTAACTATGAGGACCTCGCGATCTCGGTGCGCAACGGCGGCCTCTACTCTTACAAGGAAGAACGCGACTGGTACGACTCGAACCGTCCGTTCTTGATCTCGATGGAGAACCCCAATGAGCCCGAGCTGGACGTGGGCAAGAACTCGTACGAAATTCGAACCATTAAGCGGTCGTTTGAATACGCCCGTCAAGTGCTCACGAACGAGATCCACCGTCGCGGTCAGTTCCTCAAGCTGGCCGGCAGCATTCTTGGCACCATCATCCCTGCGGACAGCGATTTACTGGACCGTGAAGGTCCCGAGGAAATCGGCTACGAGATTTTGTATCATGACCCGAAAAAGACCACTGAGGTTCGACGCGAGTACGAAGCCCGGAGGGACGAAGAGGCCCGGAAAAAAGCCGCCGAAGCGGCAACGAAGCGCCAGGGCCAGCAGCAGTATCGGAGAACGAACTCGACCGATGAACCACCGGCGAAGCGCTGGCGTGGCCGCAGTAGCAGAACATTTTAGAAAAGAGAGAAATCGAGTCTATTGTCCACCTTTGGCTTCAGCTTTAGTGGTCACCACCACTGCTCGCGAGCTGTCGTCGCTGAAGCGTCGGTGGCACAGGGCGGAACTTGACATACTTGACATCTGATGCAGCTGGCGCGTTCGAGTTCTGCGCTTTCCACAAATGAGCATTCTCTTTCCGATACTGACGCTGCTGTTCCTTTGACATGGCCGCCATCTTTGAGACCTCGTCACGGCACGCCGCACTACACGCTCCGTTGTAGTCACCCGCACAACTCACACATTGAAGGATGAGGCCGTGGCACATGAGGTTGGTGCAATTCGTGTGGTTATTACACGGTTCGCCGCACTGGAAACACTCGCCCAAAACATCCGACGTCACATCCTCTGTTAGGCCATCTGCCGACACACAGCGTTGGTCAAACACAAAATTGCGGCCCTTGAACAACGAC
>JAADVD010000424.1:0-25188 GCA_023334535.1 Pythium vanterpoolii
GTTGGCGTTGGCGTTGGCGTGGTCGCATGCGTCACCGCGATAAGGAGACTCACGAGACAGAACATCGTAGACGAGAGAGAGACCATAGCGAAAACGGTAGATGTTGCAAGAGAGTGAAAGAAGTACAAGCCGATCGATCGGGTCTTGTGGGGAATGGCACTGATGCACAAGTGAGCAATATGGATTGGACACTTCACCCACTACGAAGGTGCACCACGTCAGGAAAATGAAAGTCAGATCCGATCCATTCCAGCGGCTATTACATTCAGTTGCTTTCGGTTTTACGACCGGAGCGCGTGTCCCGCATTCCCATCAGCCTCAGCTGTCTTAATCTGGCGATGGGACAAATCCCAGTGCCGTGGTACAGCCTGGACATCGTGGTACCCTCGCATATCAACACCACATCGCATACTCCACTCGCGCACCACATTCTCCGAAATCACCGACTGCCAGAGAGAGCGAGAACGTACTTTCTATTTATGGCACACAGGACCAGTCTTTAACCGTGATCAGTGGGCCTTGCGAAAAATCCGCTGGCGGTAAAAGTTGTCGACCAGTGCGCGGTCGTTCGAGGTCGTAAAGTCGGATTGGCGCCGCTGGAACTCGCAATGGAGTTGAATTGTCTTATTCAAGTACACGTGGGCCGCCACACAAATGTTCCGGAGTTCTTCGTTCTCGAGCTGTTCGGCTACTCGGTCTTCTGCACGTAGAATGTTCTGGGCACGACGGAAGCGACCCTCGCGCATGGCATTGTACGCGAGGTTCACGCGACACTTGCTCTTCAATATGGGGTCGCTCAAGGCGTCGGCCAGCGCGATCTGGAGCCGCGCCATGCGTTTGGCTTGAGCGAGGTGGAGACACAAAAAGTGCCCGCCGCCCAGCGTCGAAATATAGGCGTTGGCAGTGATGAGCGCTACGACACCGTGGGCGAACGTGACCGCACGACGCGCCGACGCAAGGCTTAGTGGTAATAACGGTTGTGGGCGAAAAGCGATCAACGCCAACGCCAACACTTTGGTTGTCGGTGGCGCTGGCGTCGATGGCACCAAGAGATCATAATTGCCAACGCGATGCATCACCCAGTCACTAGCTGGGAGTGGAGATCGGTTGGAAAGGTTGGTTGCGTGGGTATAGATCCATTGCACGAGCTGTCGCCACGCGTGGGGCAATGCACGGCGGCCGCGGTCGCTAGTGAGAAACTGGAGAAACAAAAACACATCGCCGTCGTGGACACTCACGCTCACTGCTTTCATTTGAAGAGCATGCGATTTTGAGAGCACTTTGCGCAGTCGCTTGGCTTGGCGGATTTCATTTCCGGGTGCGTCAAACGCTGGTACATGGCGCGCTATCGCAAGCGCAAGCGGCACCTTGATCGACGGCATTTTGTTCCTTATGGTTCGGTCGATCTCTGAAATGGCATCAGACATGGACGGTTACGGCACAGTACTGTGTTACCTTCGATAACGCATATTAAGAATGCTATAACACAGGTGGAGGGTTACATTCTGGCCAGTGGTTACGTTTCAACAGACAAGTTGGAGCTCTTCGCCAAAAATGGCTTCACTTTTGTTAAGAGGGCATAAAATACGACGTCGGGATGCAGTCGCGGAGTAACCATGGCGCGACGGCATCGACGCCGGTGCTACCGCGGCTCGTTACATCCCCTACTCCTCAAGCGACGCGTCCATCTGGGCTGCGTCGACGCAGCTCAGCGTATCTCGCCGCCACGACCACCACTACTAGTGCACCGCCCACGGCACTTTCTGTTTCGGCGTCGTCACCGTGGATCGAGCGATACAAGAGCCAGGCCGAGAGCGAGATTACCGGCCAGGACGTGACCGCGCTGCTTTATCGCTTTGAAGATCTTGATGCACCGACACGCGTGCGCAAACCGCTGGACGCTACGCTATTGGCCAAGCACGCGACCTCCACACCATTTGCTGGTCGCGCCGACGAGTCGCTCGACCTCCCGACAGTGCCTCGGGTAGAAGCCGCTAGGGCTGGCCACGCTTCCAGCACTAGTGCAAGTCTGTTTGACACTGATGGTCATGACGACGATGTGCGCCGTGGCGACGGCGCAATCCCAGGCATCACTGCTGCGCGAATGCGGCCCCAGGCGACCAAACATATCATCCAGCGCAACGCGCTCGTCCAAAACACGGCCGAGCAGCTCAAGCGCCAACACTTCGCCACGCAGATTGTGCCCAAGCGATTCCTCTTTGATGCGACGCGGTGGCCACGCGCATCGCGATGTGATTACTGTCAGCTTGCCGGTGGCGATTTGGAGTGTGCGACCTGCAACCTCATCGCGCACGCACCGTGCTTTCTCGCAGCCTACGACGCGACCTTGCGGAAAACCAAAGGCGCGTTTGTCGTGCCCACACGGTTCTCATGGCTCTGTCGGCACTGCCAGCACGCACTTCAAGATGAGTACGACGAGCGCGCCAAGAAAGCGCGCAGCGATTACATTGCCAACCAGAAAAGTGTTTTTGGCAAGGTCGTCCAGGCCTACGTCCGCATGACGCGCGACGCCCAAACCTTTAAAAAACAGAAAGACGCGGCCATTAAGATTCAAGCGATCCTTCGTGGCCGTGTTGCACGCGTGCGGTTTGATTGCTTGCGGCGAATGCGCCTCAAACCGTATACAGTGGATGGCATCAAGCTCCAGGGCTTTCGTCGCGTTTTGTCGGCTGATACGACAGCGCTGCTGGACGGGCCGGACGATCTAAGACTTGCAAATGGCTTTACGTGCAATCCATACGTGTACGTGACTGTGGTCGACGGCGACGACGATGACACGCAGCACTTTTGCTTTGAGACAAGCGTGCGCAAGGGCGTGTCAGTCGTCGACAATAGTGAACTGGCCTGGCGCCACGACAAGCTCTTTGTCCCGGGCGTAAACGGCAACGTGACGTTCTGCTTTACAGTCCTCAGCAAGAACGGCCCCAACAACTTTGTGCTGGGGCAGGCTGTTTTGCGGTTACGCGAGACCGACACAGTGTGGCGCACTGGCGCGAGCGTCGACTTGCCACTCGCCCAAGACATCGATATCTTCCCACGCACGGCCCAACGTCAAGCATTGCGTCTCGCCGAGGCGGCGCCCAGCCTGAGTCTGTTGGCAAGCCAGCGTCGCCGATCGCACCAACAAACACTCTTGGACCCGGTTTTTGCGAATGGCTCGAGTACCGCGATGACCTTGAGCGTGCACATAAAACCCTATGGGGATGTCCAGTCGCATTGTGGGTATATGCTTACCAAGAGCTTGTTCGACAGTGTCCGGACGAGCCAGCGGTGGTGCGTTTTGGCTGATGGCGTTTTGCGGATTTATCGCCACTATGGCGTGACGCTTGCGACTGAGACCGTCGACATGACCCGCACAATCGAGATTAAGTTGGTGGAGAAAAATACCGTTCACCGCCAAGAGCAGTGGATCGCCATGGAGCACATGACGCGGCTCTACATCTTCCAGAGCGAACGCAGCCGCGCCGCAACCAAACAGTGGCTCAAGAAACTGCAGACCGCGTCGCGCGTCGGGACGACTGGTACACCCACAGCCACTGCAGCAGCGACTGAACCGTCGTGAAGAGCGTCCGCATGGACATTTTGTTGGAGAGAGGGTAGACACTATGTGCAGATGGTCAAAACGCAATCGAAAAGTGCACAAACGGCTCTTTCATTCATGCCCGGATGAAGAATATAAAAGCATCTCACCACGCCCCAAGGGAGCCAACACCGCCGCCAACGACAAGGTCAACGTCTGAACATTTTATGTCGAAAAAGACTCCGTGGACAATGATTAACGCAGTTGGATGGTCTATTCACGTTTATGATGGAATACAAATACAGGGTTTCGTTCCGTGTTACAATGCTCCCTCCACTCCACTCACTCGCGCCACATGTCGAACGTGAGTTCACTAATCACTGGAAAGTGGTCCGAGAGGTGGTACTGCGGCTGCTTTTTCCACATCCACGGCGACGTCGCAAAGATCGGCTGGACAAAACTCGTCGCGTGCGACGGCTGGCGGTGCGACTTGGAGTACAGTACGTAGTCCAGCAGCTCGAGGCTGCCGTCGGAACTTGGGCCATCGCACGCCAGCGGATTGAGCCGGCCGTCAAATGAGTACTGCAGCTGTCGCTTAAATTCGCGCCTCGTTTCCGACTGCGGCTGGGGCTGGGGCGCGTTCGAATCGTGCGCGTCCAAAATCGTGAGCATCTCGTCATACTCGCCATTCTCCTTGTTGAGCCACTTGTTAACGTTGAGATCGCCCATGTACAAGACGCAGTCAACCGCATCATCAATGCCCATGGTCTCCATGAGCTCGGCAATGATCTGGAGCTGCTGCCGCCGCGCGGCGCGCGAGACGTCGTCGTTCCACGCTTGTAAATGAGTCGAGAAAATGTGCACCAGCAAACCATCCTTGAGGATTTTGCAGTAGAGTATGCCCTTGTCAGCGAATCGATCCGAGCCCGCGCTGACATTGCGAAACAGCTTGATGCGGACACTCAGGATGGGGTACTTGCTCGCGAGCACAACGCCACCGTTCAAAAGTTTATCCAAGTACCTTCCATCAGGCCCACGGCGCTTGTGGCCAACGGTCGGCGAATTGAAGTAGTACGCACCCGACTGCTTGAGCTTGTCAAGCAAAACACTCCGCGCGCGGTGATCAAAGCACTCGGTAAAGACCCACAGATCGCAGGGCGGCAAGACGTCGGCAATGAGCTTGGCCCTGGTATTCTTCTTGGGCGAGACGCTGGCAAACATACTGATTTTGCGCGGCATCATCCACACATTGTAGGTTCCGACGCGGAGCTTGACTTGGCGCTTTTCTAAATGGGCGACGCGCCGCACCGACTCTTTCGCGATCGCTTGGAGGTTGCCATTCTCGGGAATCGGAATGATCGTCGCGGGCGAGCAGTCGGTGCCTTGGGTGCTCATATATTGCTGGGCATCGCGGTAGTACTCACGCGAGTGGAAGCCGCATGGGCTCCCATTGTAGTCAGCCACGAGCTGCATCGGCGCGCCCCACCGCAAAAGCGACGGCGGCTCGACCGGCGGCAATTTCGGGCCCATGCTCGCACTGCGAAAGAGCGGCACGAGCGGTGCGCGGATTCGTGCGACAAAGTACTGACCGTCGCGTTCGGGAAACGCCATATTAGGGAGCTCTTTAAGAAGCAAGCGACGTTGTTTCGTGAGGACAAGACGGTCTTTTTGCTGTTGCACCGTGTCGTTAAGGTTGCGAACCAACGAGAGACACGAGGCCGAGATCGACCGCATGATTTTCTTCTTGCGCGATGGCTCAGTGTGTGGCGGGGGCTGTGGGGCATCGGACACGACCCCTCGAAACTGCGGCGGCTGCGACGCCCGACGCCGCAGCTGGCGCTCGCTACTGGGTGTCGCGGTGGTCGTGATGATCGGATCCGACCACATTGTTGTCCGAAGCCTACCGAGCGACGCTGGCGGCGCGGCCGTTGCAAGCGTTTGGCGAAGGTCTCGCTCCGATTCGCGTGTGGTACGCGTGGTTGTTGACTCACTAATCGGCGGACGATCGCGGTCGCCCCCGCCCAACACGCGCTGGAACAACGTGGTCGTGAGGGACCGCGGTCGCTCCTTTTGTGAGTGGTCTTTGTGGGTTGAGACACCGTCCTTGGCAGTCTTCTCGGTCGCGATCGCCTGGAGCGTCGCGTCGATTACGGCGACGCTCTCTTTGACGTCCTTGCGAAAGTGCGTATTGCGTGGCGGCCGTGAAATCGTGACAGCACCACGATGCGGTTTGTATCGGATCGCCCGCCGCGACGCCGCGTGGGCAATGATCACGGGCGCGCCCATTTGCACCGGCTGACCGAGACTGCCGTACCGGATCGAGTGGTTCTCGGGATCGTATTCGAAAATCCGGAACGTCACGGCCCTTGCTTTTTCCTTGAGCGTGGTCTTGGACATGTCGCTCGGAGGGCCGTGGGAATCGGTCATAGTGAGTGCGTCGAATAAAGTGGTGCTCGTCGTCCCTGCTCCGTCGGCAGCGCGTTGTGCGTCCAGTACGGAATGCTCGCGCATTTTGCGACTATGGAGCTCTTCGTTGTCCGGATCATTCGAATTCGAATTCGAATCGGAAGTCGCGTTGGCAACGGCATTCGTATAAATGAGATCCGAGAGCAATGCCGCGTACCGCTTGCGCATGAATCCTTTTTTCCAAATGAACAAACTCGCGACGCCCAGTAACCCACCACTCAAGACCGTTGCAGTCGCCAACAACGCCATTTGCTCGTACGACAAATTGAATTTCCGCGTGAGTGCGAGCAATTGGCCGTCGCACAATAAACAGACGCGGTCGCCGTAGCACACAAACTCCCCCAACTCATCTTCTGGATTTTCGGAATTCTCGGGGTCTTCAGCTTCGTCGTCGTCGTCGTCATCGTCGACACACCGAACGCCGTCGCCGTTGACATGGCTCATGGGCGACCACGGCACGTCCATGGTCGCGTGCGAGCCGCAGTGTGGTAGTGAGAGCGAGCCCGGTGTCGCGGGCGGTGCTGTGCTGGTCGTGCTGCTGGCTTCGCTGGTCTGACGCCGCGCGAGTACCATGCTTATAATGCTCTGCTCACAATGGCCGACCTTTCAAGATTCCTTTTGTCTGCCGTGTCTGGTTTGCTGTGGTGGTGTGTGATAATGAAGATCCAAGCAGCGGAGAAGAGTCTTTACTGATCAATCGTCGACGTCTTCTGCAGTCTTCTTCCTTCTAGGTACTGAGGCGGTCAAGCAGGCCGCCGTGGAGGCCGCGCGCCAGGGAAACAGAGACGCTTGCGCGATGCGGAAACGTCCCATAGAGTTGGCAGCACTTGTGAGGGTTAGTTATTAGAAATATCCTTCTATCTGCTATGTACTAAATATCGAGCACGTGGTACTTTGATTGTTTAAATGAAACGATAAACAGTATAACCTGTCTGATTCAATATATAACATACATGCGAGTGTGAGACAGAATGATTTTTGCTTACCCATTCTGACCAATCAGCTCATCACTGGCTTGAAGCCACAGTCGAGAATCGTCAGGAAGAAACCCAACTGTAGATAATCCTGTTGCCCAATATTTTATTTCGGGTAACTCTGGATGGTTTATGCTCGTTTTACAGTGCGATTACGTGCGAAACAGACCAAAAAATGCCCAAATGCACTCATTCATGGTCGGCATCATCGCCATCATCACGAGTGATGATGCTGAGCGGCGCGTGTCGCAACATGTAGTAATCAGTGCTCGACATTCGCATGGGTTACAAAGCCATGGTGACTGTGGATTTCAGCAATTAAAGAGCAGAAAGTTTGGATCTTGCCGCAAAAGATGTTCTGCTGCAGAACAGATCTGCGGCGAGAGTCTCAATGCAGTGCCAGCACGAGAACAATGCGGTGAAGGTTCATACAGGCCATAATAACAGTGAGAGAAGACCGAGAACATTCCACGAATCTGACTCTGAGGACCAAATTAATTAGCGCAGCTGTGCGGCCATCACCTGCGCAGCCAGGATACTCTCCCATCACCTGCCGACTGGCTGGCATGGCTGGCAGAGTCATACCTGTGTATCACATCACAGCAACTGTCACAATACGAGCATCTCTCTCAATCAATGGATTTCCCAGTGTGCCTGCTTTCGGGACAACAGTTCAAACCTTCATGCGCGTGAGAAGCACAGCGGACGATACTAACAAATCCAAATAATCGGCTTCTATAGCACTGTTGACTAACTATGGGTTCTCAAGTGAAATCTCTATGCACGTTGGTTTGGACGATTTTGCGGCTGAGGATGCGAAAAACGTTCCATTCGCCGACTCCGATCCTGATATTGTCAACAATGCTCGATGAAACATACCGGTTGGCCCCCGTGACCAATGAATCGTCACAATTGAGAGAAATCTGCACTGGTAGCACTGTTGAAGAGATACCAGCGGTCAAGCAAAGCAACTATGCACACTATTCCTGTCACTTTTGTGATTGGGAATACAAAAGACGTCCCATTTGGCCGATGCCAACTGTGATCCGCTGTATCCATTCAGTAATTGCCCTACCAGTATTCTTGTATGTCAACTGTTTGACGTGTTGCAGTTAGAACCATTGCTCTCAAATCACGTTTTAAACGCTTCAACAAGCAGGACTTTGTACTGAGACTGGGGACCCCAGCCACTCTCGAGCCGGCACGGGGAGTCTCCCGATTTCTTGTCGAAGCATATCAGTACCGAACAGGAATCTGAGGAGCTAGATTTAGCGGAGATACGATTTTCCTCTGAGAATTCCAAAGTTATCAGTGTTCCCACTGGAGAACAGTGATACGAAGAGAAGACAAAGTGCTGAACCACTTCGTTCTTTGACATCAAGAGTGGCGACGCTGCAGCCTGTGGTCCAAATTGCAGCCTGTCCACTTAACCCTTGGGCCGTTAGTGGGCGTGGCTTGTTTGCCCCCTTCGTCGTTGTCGAAGAAAGTGCACATGGACAATCGTCCATTCGCACTGACACTGAAGAACAGAGGAGCCGGTGCCTTCGGTGAAATTCTCTGGCGCACCAAAGTGGTGGGTCTGCTCTGCCCCGCCGGCGCCTTCATGTTTTGAATCTGCAAGCATACGGGTCTCGCAAACCTGGGCACCACGTCCGTGTGGGCTTGCTTCAATTGTTGGGAGTGCTTGAAAGTGTCCAGGCAGCTGGACGTGACTACCACGTCGGTGTGGATAAGTGAGTGCCTGATACAACCAGAATTCCCTTCCCTAGCAAGTCACCCAAGGGGATGATCACCCACACGCCACTGTGAAATCACGGCTGGTCTTTGCCTTTCTGTTCGTGGGGGCGTGACGCCAGTGCTGGATGGCCTAAATGTAGGGGCATGCTGGCATCCAGAGAATACAGTGTATTAACATGTCAGCGACCAACGAGCCATGCTCACCGATGGCATGTACACTATAATAGTAAATGGTACAAACTCATGAAGCCTTGTGATGCGAATAAATGCTGTCGGTAGGTCCATTCGATTTAGTCTTGTTCTGAATCTCGATGTTGAATCTTCTCCAGGTGGTCATTAATCAATCGAGATGAGTTTTCCTAAAACAGTACCATTATTTTGGTTCTGTATCATTACTAGGTTGTTTCGAAAGCTTTTCTATGTGACTCCGGGATGTGGCTACCTTGTTTTGAGAAACGTATACTACATGGCCTGTCTCGTGCGACTACCGTTCTGATTTGATGCGCGTCCCCCACACAATCGGCAATTCGGCCGTTGGGTCGATGTCGATGATGGCGCCGTAGCAAGCTCGCACTCCCTCGCTTTCCTCGTTCACCGGCCACTTGGCATCGTCCAAGACGTTTCTCTCCCTCTCCTCTCTTTCTCACTCTCGTCAGTCGATAGTGATGGACTGATGGAGACACTGGTGTGAGAACCACGCGTCGGCATGAACAGCAATCTGCTGCAGGACAGCCGTGCACAAGTATGGCTACTGTCGCCTAAGCTGGCAAGCTATGGAGGGGAGACAACGACGTCGCGAACGACTGTGAGATCTCATTCAGCACGTGGAACACAAACTTGTTAAAACGATACGCACGAAAGGGTATTATATTTACTCAAGTCTAGTAGTCTACATACAGAAGAAGTTGTGCTCAGAGTAACCCCTGTGAGGTTACTTGGGATGGTGTGGTTGAATCGCGGTGATGTTGAGATTGGCGGCCAGGCCCACTGACTCAGGTTTGGTCCTCCTCGAGCCCGGCCAACCATACGTGTTCGCGAAGAAACTCGAGTGCGTCTTGTGGGTCCTGCGAGGTACACAGCCTCGACTGCGGCCATCAGACTGGACAGCGCGGACTGTACATCAAGTACTCGCAGAACAAGCTCACGTCGACGAAGTGTGCGTTGGCTTAGCGTGGAAAACGCTTCCACCACCGCCGAGGGTGAGGACGCCACGCCACAGCGCATTCGCTTTCATCTTTTCTGCTTCTCTGTGGAGACGAAAGGATCATGTGATCTCCTCTCACCCTCACACCGGCTAATCGAACGGCGAACGCGAGGATCCACCGGCGATCGCTCGCTGCTGCTTGAGTCGCGCTTCTTTCATCGCAACTGCAAACGCCGACGCTGCACTCGCCGCTGTCGTTTCTTGCTTTGGTGGTGAACCCGAAAATCGACGCGACGACCGCGACGGACCAATGGCTGACGATGCCAACGGAGCTCCCGCCGCCGCCGCCACCCCTGACGACGACGATGACGACGATCCCGGACGGCGCCGGCGTCCACGTTCATTCCTTGGTGGCGTTTGGTGAGTATTCGTGGCTGTACACTCTGGCTCGGGTTCGGCCTCAGGTTCTGGCTTGGTGCGTCCGTTCGAGTGCGGTCGATGACTCGGCGGCGCTGTCGGCGGCTTGGCATTGGCACGCCGTACATTCGCTCCTCCGGAGCTCGTGAGGATCCCGCCGCCGTATGTGCCTGGCCCCACCGACGCTGCGGCTGTGGCCATGAACGAATCGCTCACGCTGCGGCTAAAGACGGGCGGGCGGGCCTCAGCCGCGGCCGTCGACATGCCGACCATGGGCGCCGACGGATCGTAAATCGTACGGGTACTACTACTCGTGGTCGGCATGTCCAACAGAATGCAGAACGGATCGTGACGTTCCATGAGCGCCCGCTCAAGCATCTTGTCGTGCACAGTCTCGCGCGACGTCGCTGTCCCTACCACTGCATTACCCTGGAGCTTGTGAATGCGGCCATTCCGCAACACCGCCGCAGCGTCGACAACCCAGCGGTCGGCTTCCCCAGCACCCGATGCTTTCACGAGGTCGATGCGCGGGCCACCACCATAGTACCGCGACAGGACGTCCCAGACCTCAAGGGGGATCGTTTGGTAGTCACCACAGTTGGAGCCTGCGCCTGTGAAATCCTGGTTCTCGATCCGCACGAGACCGTCGCGTGGTAAGAGACAGCCTTTGCGCATGACTAAGAGCGAGAGGTTGTCAATGGGGCCAGGCGGGTCTCTCCCGTCTATAGGTGCATGCACGCTCGAGACCGAGTGCGTCCGCTTCAGGCGGTCGGGTGCCGACGGGAAGTCGAAGTCGTCGTCCTTGTCGTCGGCCTGGTGGCTCGTAAACGCAAGCCACGCACGGAGCCACTGGGCTTTGATTACGCACTGGCGGACGTCGCCACTGCGTCGTGCCTTGGTCCCAGCCGCTGTCACACGCTGGATCTCGGCGAGGCGGTCGTGGTAGACCAGGGGCTGCTTCGTGGCGATTGTCGAGGGCGACTGCGGGGGCGGGGTCTGGTCGATCCACTCGCGCTGACCGGCGTCTTTCTCGACGACCATTTTCACACTCGGATCCCCCCAGTGCATCATGGCTTCGAGCAGCCCTACGCACGCAGCACACGCGCGCTTGGCCCGCGTGAACCGACCGTCAATGTGCACTTGGTCGAGCGAGCACGCGTCGCAGATGATGTCGCCGCAGACGCGGCAGTGGTGGCGTCGGCGCGACCACTTAGTGAACGCCAAGTGGCACACTTGGCAGTCAGCCACATCGCTGTCTTTTTTCCACTCGACATCGTACTTTTTGGCTTTGTAGTCGGCCAAGGAATTGCGGGCCGACGCACTAAACGACAGGCGGCTAAACGTGAGGCTTAAGCGGCTCGTCGCATGATCGTGGGAAGAAGGAGGTGGAGGAGCAGGACCGGCAGGTGTGTGGTGCCGATGCATCGAGCGGCTCAGGAGTTTGTTGGTCGCCGTGAGTTTGCGCGTGTTGCGTGGCGTGGCGAAGCTATAGTCGTCGTGCATCGGCAAGTCGTCGTAATTAAACATGGCGGGTCCCCCTGTGCCCCGCGCCGAGTCTGTGGTCGACATATCGTCGTCGTCGTCGTCTTCTTCGTCGTCCTGTGCGGCCGTGCGATTGCCGCGCGGTGGTGAGTAGCGGATCACGCGCATGGGCCGCGCAACGGACTGGGTGATTGACTCGCGCTGGCGCTGCTGCTCCCACGTGGCTTCGCGGAGTTCGCGTCCTTCGAGGCCGCCGAGTGGCAGCTCGGGCGTTGTAGGCGTTGGACCTGACGCCGGTGTCGGCATCGGCGTCGGCATCGGCGTCGGAGCCATAGTCGGCGCGCTGGGCGGCGGATTGCGTCGCAACACTGAGCGGCTGCTGCTGCTGCGCCATGACCCAAAGATCGAGCTGCGCTTACTGGTCGCCTTGGCTCGATCCGCCATCGTTCCCTTTCGAAAACGTGTCTATCTCGGGGAGGCGACGGCACAAAAGACGCCACTGTGGGGACGTGGATGGTGGCAGTGGAACCGTGATCGTAGGAGTAATACGGGTGGCGGCAAACGAGTACCAGTCCGTCCGTGGGCGTGCGTTCAAAAGCGCAGGAGAATGACAACCACAAGAGGCCACAAGCGGACAAGCGAAGCGGGCCTTGTGCGATGTCGAGCCGCCGACGAGAGGGATTCCGAGTGTGGAGCGTGGACCCCGACGCAATCAACGCCACGACGCGACGTGTACTGGACAAGCAACGGTCAAGGAGTGACCGTCACAATAAGACAGGCGGCCATTGCAACGTGACAGCAGTCCAGTTTGGCGGTGACCATCATTCATGGGCGGACGGGATCGGGCGGATGAGCGAACGGTCCCCGTTGATTGGGTGGACGATTGATTCTGTAGAATCTGATTGGTGGACACAGCGGATGGGATCAGATCGGTCCCCCCAACCACTCGCGCCTCGAGCTGTAAAGACTCACGGCAATCAAGATGTCCCGTCGCTACGGCCTATCCAACTCCCCTAACCACTTTCGTCCCAAATTGCTAGTCTGGAAGATCAACTCGTCCCTCTATACTGACATACCGACCTCTACTAACGAATACAGAATCTCATGGTCTCGTATGACATAGTGATATACAGTACTCCACTGCTCGTTCACTTCTCCCCATCACACGAAATCGGACCGAGAAGCTCCGATCGAAGAAGATCAGGAATCCACGGATTCTCGCTCTCTCTCTCTCTCTCAGTACCAGTATGGCCGACCAGCCGACTGTGACGACGCCTGGCGGCTCGGACCTCTTTGCGTCGCTCCACTCGCTCGACTATGATGAGGCCATGGCACTGCTCGTCGACGAAAACCTCTCGACGGCTTCTGCCTCGTCCACAGGCCGCACGCCAACGTTCAGCACAGGACTCACGCCCGGCGGCGCCCACAACGGAAACGAAAACGCCAACGCCAACACCAACGGCAATGCGCCGTTCCTCATGACGCCACGCACCGCCGACTTTATGGCCGAGCTCGCGGCGTCGTCGACACCTGGGCATTCGAATGCGAACGCGAATCATCTACAGCAGCAATCACCGTCGCAGGCGACGGCCATGCTCTTTGACCACGACCTCGTCAGCAACGGACTTGGGCCCAACAGCGCGCGGTCGCTGCAGCCCGCTTTCGTCAAGGAAGAAAGCGAAGACGACGTGGACGACGACGGCGATGCGTTGCGGCCCGATGATCTGCCGACGCCACTCAATTTTTCATTTACGCCCACGGGCAGCGCATCCGCTAGCACGAACGGTCGGTATCACATTGCCGCGGCTCACAAGCACAAGCGCGTGCGCTCGAACCCCGACATGCTGCAGACTTTCAACTACCAGCAACTGCTGGGCACCACCCATACGCCCCCGAATATGAATATGCACAACGCACCGTCGCCAGTGCGACCTAGCGTCGGCGGTGGCATTGCTGACGGTGTAGGCGGTAGTGCCTCCATGCCCACGACGCCGCTCGATGGACATGCCCTGTACGAGCCCCTACCGGGACCACTACCCATCCCTATCGGCACGGTCAACGTCGCAACGCCCATCGGCTTTCACGTCGCTGGCAATGGCACTGGGAGGGAGGACCCGCTAGGCTCTCATCAAAGTGGTGGGGACGATACGTTTCCATCCGACATGGATTCTTTCCTCAAAGAAATGCAATGGTCCGAGATTACCGAGAATGCCAATGCCAATGCCAATGTTAACGCCAACGGTATGAACGTCGATACGCTCAGTAGCTTGGGCGTCACTGGCTATCGCTCGCAACGTATCCAGGCCGGTGTCAATGAACTCAAGATGAAACGCAAGCGACCGACGCCGCAGCACTTGCGTCACCACTCGAACCCGGTCGATTTGCTACACAACCTCGACCAGTTTCGCCTGCTCTCCCAACAACAACAACAGCAGCAGCAGAATGAATCCCAACAACAACAACAGCTGTATACACCGCCGTCGTCCCCGCCATTGTCGATGCAGTTCCCCTCGCCGACGAAGCTTGAGGATATGATGCTACCCCTGCCGGTCCAACGCCAACACCATCAACAAATGGGCATGAATATCCCGATGCACCCACAACAGCAGCTGATGGCGCCGCAAGCGTTCACGATGCCACCTTCCACCATGGCCATGCCCGACATGCAATTCCAAGTGCCAACTGACATTGCCAATGGTTCGGCACGGTCGCTCCACGCCCGCCGCGCGTCCATGCCAAACGCTGCGTTCTCACGCGGTGGCAATGGCGGGCGAGGAGGGCACCATCGCCGCGGTGCTTCGCGTGGGTCTGGAACTGGCGTTGGCTCCACAGGTCTGTCGATGGACATGTCGCAGCTCAACCTCGAATTCCTCACGCTTCCCGAAGACGAGTTTCAGCAGCAGCTGCAGCTCCAGCGGCAACAGCACGCGTTTCAGCACGCCATGGGTGGACATGGTAATGGCAATGGGACTGGAAATGGTAGTGGGGTGTTCCCGTCGCCGCCCGCCTCGCCACCGCTCCAGAACTTTCAGCAGCAGCTCACAGCGGCCGAACTTGAGACCGAGAAGAACCGCAAATCGTACAAGTGTGGGCGGTGCGGCAAACCCAAGGTCGGCCACGTCTGTACAATGCCGGACCTTCGGAACAACTGGACGCAGTGTGACGTCGACGTGACCAAAGGGCTCAAGATTGTACGGACCAACTGCCACATTGTCGCGACCAAGACCAAGTGGGTTCCGCAGCATGAAGACCATGTAGCCTAGTGCTTTTTCTCTGTCAGATTTTGGACGCTGCATGGTGTATATCTCTTATAGTAGTACGTTATCGAAACGGACATTTGGTTTTTGTTGTGGGTACTGAGATTACTTTACTTGACTGGATAAGGCTTGAGCTTGCTCATCTGTTCGATCGCGGCGTCGTCGCTGGTCTCCAAATGGCCGTGCTGGACCATTTCGTCGAGCGCTGCGACCACACGTGGATAGTTTGCGAGGAGACTAGCTTCTGTCAGCTTTTTCTCAAGCTGCGTGGCCAGCACGGCCTGGACAAGGGCCATCATCTCTGCCACTGCATGGATAACACACATCAGTACGTTCCGGAACGCCTACAACAACAGTAGAAAGTACGCACACACGAGCTCGTCGTATTCCTGGCTGCCCGAGAGAATCATGCGCAGCTCACCGACAACGCGGAGCACAACATACTGATTCTCACACACGAGCAACTGGTCGCCTCCCGTTTTTGCGGTCCACACAGTAGGAAGCTGCTGCAGACAGATTCGTGCGAGCTGGGTCTCAAATCGCTTGCGGGCATCGAGCGACACGGCCGGATCAAAGTACCGCGCCAGCAAAACGTAGTTGTCGTCGTTCAACACCAGGATACTGTGGAGCATCGTGACGGAAGATCTGTGGGTGTGAGAGAGAGTGAAAGAGTGAGAGATCCCCCGTGTCTGGAAGCGTCGCGGTTTAATGAAGGGGCACAATATCGAAAATTTGTGCCTCCAGACAATCGCTGGAGGAGTTCAATTCGAAGAGGTATCGAAACGACGCTGTTAAAAGGTGGAGCCAGCCACGTTGCCGGCTGTTAACGGGAGATACCAATTACACAATGAGACCTACGCTTCCTCGGACGCTGCGAGATGGATAGCAATGCGCTTGAGCGTATCTTTCAGATCCTCCTATAGCAACAGAATCGATGTAAAAATCAGCAAAAGTAACCACACAGTTAATCCATCTGATTGTAAACGTACCTCGTCGTGTTCCGTTTCGTAGACTTCGACTGCGGCTTCCAAAATCGAATCCTTGCGGGCGATCGACCGCTTCAACGCCGCCAACTCATCGGGCTGGATGCCCTCGAGTTCGGCGGCGAAATGCAGCAGCTGCTTCTCCATGACCAGAGTACGGGGCACGGCTGCAGCTGCACGACGCGACGCCAATACGCGCTTAAGCGTATCCACGAAATCGTCGCGATCCAGGGTCTCACGGTACACATCAAATGCCGCGAGCGTGAGCGGCTCTTGTTCCACGACCGACACTTCAATCTCCGCCATCTCGTCGCACGAGAGCCCCGCGAGTTCACGGTCGTTGGCGAGTCGCGCGAGAATCACGCGAAAATCTTGCTTTTCATCTTCGTCGATCGGTGCCTTCTCGACATGGTCCGAAAAAACACCACCAGTGTCTTCAGATGCAGACGCACCATTCTTTAATCCTTCGAGGCGTGCGAGTCGCACGAGGGTATCAGCAAATTCCTCACTATTGCCGTCCCCAAGAAATACCACAAACGCTGCAATCAGTCGATCGTCCCGTGCTTCCACAAGCTTTTGCAGTACGCCTCGTTGCGGTGGCGGCACACGCCCGTCGTGCTCGAGTGGCTGGATGTACTGGGCCACAATCTTGCTCGTGTTGCGTGCCCACGCCGTGAGGTCGCAGAGTCGCCACAGCGTATCGACTAGCTCGCGTGCGTCGCGATCGTCGTTGTAGACATCAATGATCGCGACAACGCGGTCGTCCTTTTTCGCAAGCAGCCCCAGCAAGAGCTCAATCTGCCACGTCGCCAAGCGTCCTTTGCTGCCCAAGATCTCAATAAGCCGCGCGGCAAAATAGGCCTCCGACTCGGGTTCAAAATGGGCCGACGACGTGATGGGAATGCGATCACCATCGTCCGACGCGGGCGAACACGGTGGGGTCATTGTCGATGGAGCGACAGCTTTATTGGTAGTCCGTCGTGGCGACGAGCATTGCGGTGCGTCGCCAAAGTTGGCGTGCTTGACAATCAGCAACAAGGTCTCGACCAGTTCTTTCACATCGCTGTCCGACTCGAACGCCTCGTCGGCCGCGATCATGGCTTCGTTCTTTTCTTCATAGAGACGAATCAGCCCATCGGCTTCGTGCGACAGAATCAGCTCACGGTGCATCATCTCGCCCACGACTTCGACGAGGCGGAGCTTCGCGTCCTGGCGCGTCGTAAAGCGGGCAATGCGAAGGAGTGTATCGCCAAAGTCATCGACGTTTTGCTCAACTTCAAAGACCTCCCATGCGGCCCGTGCGAGCTCGTTCTTGCGGGCAAAGAGCTGCTTCATCAAGGTTTTCTCGTGCTGCCGTAAAACATCACAGTGTTCGTCGACCACGCGACCAAACGCCGCAATCACGGCGCCGTCGTTAGCTTGGAGCTGTAGCTTGGCGATCCGCTGGAGCGTATCCAGCAACTCATTGTCGTCGCCGTCGGTCGCATACACTTCAAACGCACTTTGCAACAGATTGTGGTTGTCTTCAATTAGTGCACGCAGCACGTGGACATTGTCGGCGGTCAAACGACCGAGACTGAACCAGCGCTGGATTAGCTCCAGCAAACTTTCTTGCCACAACCCCAACGCCACAGCATCCTGAATCTTTTCATCGTCACCCAATTCGACGGTGATCTCAGCAACGATCGCCACCAGTTGATCGCGCAGGTGCTTGACATGGTGGGTCGTTTCGTACTCGTCCACGGCCGCCAAGACTTGGGTATCGTTTTGGTCCACGAGCGCACGCAGGAGATCGCGTTCGAGTGTCGTAATCATAGTCTTCTGATGAAGCCTGTTGAGGAGGTCGTGGGGAAACGCGATGCGATTCGTACTGTCTCCGTTCACTGTCTTGCGCGGGGATCCTTTGCGTCTCTTGGGCGAGGCGCCGGCTGGAATGTCGGCGACTGTAGGGGCTGTATTGCCGAGTGCGGCCATGCGCTGGATCGTACTCTCGAGTTCGCCCAAATCCAAGTCGAGCTTGTGCGACTGCAGGGCGCTCATCAAAATGCGGTTCTCACTGAGAATCAGACGAATCAGCTTGACCGTTTGTTCTTCCTGGAGCGCGTGCTTGTTCAATAGCTTCTCGACCACGCCCAAGAGCTCCAACATACTGGTGACACTGGCGTCCGACGGCAGACGGACAGTCGGCGTGTGGGCATTGCCGGCACTTGAAAACTTGTCACGGTACAGCGAGGCCTCGGTTTGCAGCGCCGACTGCACGTGCGGCGAAAAGACCGTATGGGCGATGGCGACGACCTTTTTGCAGATCAGATCGATAGGCGCCGAAATACCACGGCCGTTCATAGTAGTACTACCAGTCCCACGTGTCCCCACCGGTCCATGCAGCTCTTCACGGTGGTGCTGGTCGCCACCAGTGAGACCTGTTGTACTACAATTTCCACCACGTACAAGCGACAGGAGAAATTGCTTTTTGCTAAGCAACGATCGCTGTGTGTCTTGGACCACACGAAGTACCTCATCGACGCGCTGTTCGCAAATCTCGGTCAGCACCGCGGCTTCGAAGGTCGACAGCGAGTGGTCGTCCTCACGCAATGCCGTAATCAAACGCTGGAGCCGTTGCGAGGCCTCGCCTGTCGGTAGTGATGACGCAGTAGTACCAATTGCGTGGGCTCGTGCGGACGGTGGCGAGGTCACCACGACGCGAGCGTATCCAGTCGGCTTATGTCATAGTAATATCATAAGAGTATTAAAATCGCTATTATGGAATTCTCATCTTCCAAATTCAACCGTACCGACTGGAGGACTTCGGGGGACACGCATGCGACTGTAAGCGGCACGATCCGCTCTTTCCACGCTTTGCCGCTGGGGTACGCGACCACAAAGCCCGCACACGTCGAGGAAGCCGGGATGGCCAATGCCGCGCATACGACGCTCTGTAGCTCGGCTGCAGTCATGCCGGCGTACACCGCAATGGTCGCATTCGATAGCCCTTTCTTTGCGCCATCCGATGCGACCACCAAGCCAACACGCACGAACGCCACGCCGTCGCTGTCGCCGTTGCTGCGCGATGCTTCTCGCGTATGGCGTCGTGTCATTTGTTCCGTTTTGTCTCAGGGGGGAAACAACAGACTGGACCGAACCGTCAACACCTCTTCTTTGCGGAATTACAAAAATGAACAGAACGTATGATTTTTTTATAAATTCCAAGTTTTGGCGACGAATACTATGAAGTACGATATGGATATTCGGTCAAATCCGATATGGAGCTGGTCAGGGTCACTTCAACATACCACGGGATCTGCTGAAGGAAGAGGAGGACGGCGTGGCGGGCAAACGTGGCGAGAACGATCCATACACAGCGTTGTCCAGCAATTCTGGCGCGTCGACACTACGTACGGAGCGTCGCCGCTGAATCTTCGACATGTGCTTCATGGCCTGCGCCACTAGTGAAAAGGCGTTGTCCTCACACGGCGCTGGCGTGGGTAGGCCGCGGAAATGGAGGCAACTGCGGCAGATACGTACGGACGTGAGACCGACACCCGGCAGATCGACTTGTTCTTTGATGGTGCACGCTCTGCAAAAGACTTCGCCACACGCGACACAGTGATGGCGTAGCGTAAAACTGCTTTGGAACTGTTTGATACACCCACGACACTGCTCGGCATTCCTATGCAAGACAAGCAAGAAAGACACGACCAGTAAGAGAGTAGTATACCCCAACTAGTAGCAAACAAAACGTACTTGGTGGAGGGCCAGTCGGCGCGAGGTCGGAAGGTTGCTGGATCAAGGTGCTTGCGGCGGAAGTAGTTGCACAGTCGCGAAACGATTTTGCCAAACTGGTCCATCAATATCCACTCCGCGAGTTTTGGGGTGGTAATCCCCCCCGGTTCCATACCAACGAGGTACACGATCTTGGTGGTTGTGGCACCTTCTCCATTCGCTGCTGAGTGGCAGACGAAGCCCGAGCGAAACATGCGGCTGCGGACAAGGCCCGGATAGTCGGGGCACTCGGGGAGCTCGACCGAGTCCCAGAGACAATAGCCAATGGTCGAGCCGTCGTCGTGCGTGACAACGTTGGTTGAGACGAGGAGACACAGATCCCGGGCATCCATGGGCTTGGGCGCTGCGTGCGACGCATACCGCAGATAGATCGACTGGAACGGATGCTGTGGCGTCGGTTTTTGTAGCACACTGATCACATGCGCGTCCAAAACACTGTTGTACATGATGCGGCTGTGCTTGCGTAGGGTCTCTGTGTCGGACAGGACAAAGAGGTTGATAATGTCTTCGGGACGTGCATTGGTCTCACCCACGCAACTGAAGCGGGACTGGTCGGGGTGGACACTGTCGTCCACGTAATACGCAATGCCGTTCTTGACGCCTTTGGGTCGCCAGTGCTCTTTGGATGAGTGGTCGCCAAGCATGGAGCGGAGCACCCTGTCGACAGTGGTGTTGATCTGCTGCAGCATGGCGTGCTGTGTCTGTGGTGGTAAGTGCAGCAGCATGTCTCCACCAGACATGCGATTGCGATATGTGGGACGTATGTGCGCCGTTGACGATACTGTGCTGAGCTCAGTTGACGTGGCCGAAAGAGCTGAACACGGTGTCAACCAGGACGGCGAATGCGGCGTGTGGGTGGTGGTGTGGCGAGGCATTGGTGATGTTGTTTCGTGGGACCCACAAGGCGTATTGTTAAATGAGCAAGTCACTGGGATATTGAGAGATTGGTGGGGCACTGGTGTCAGCGGCGACCCATCATCGGTGGTCGAATACCTGTCGAATGGAAGACTCACCGCCTGAGGTTGTTTGGAGTTCGTGGAACCGCTATATCGTCCATAACCGGGGCACGCCAAATACACTCACAAATATTACCAGAACAAGGTATATATTAGGGGTATGATAAAATGATAAAGCTGGTGATATACCCTTTTCTAGCCATTAATACAAGTAAAGACCATCTTTTGGGTTTTGGTTTTGTATCAGATGGTTGAGGATCGTATCGCATGGCGACATGCGCTACCCAGCGCGCAGGTGACCCTGAGTAACGTAGCACGATTCCCACGTTCGCCAATGCCACGCGGCATGGATGTATGTGGCACGTGCGTCTCTAGCCACGCTTCCGTGGGAACGTGAATTCGTCGTTTTTCTCGGTTCTCCACACGGTATTGACAGCCGTATCCTCCGTCCAGTCTAGACCAGCACAACTCCAAGTAAAATGAGTCAATCTCAGCTGCGTCTCGAGGTCGCGTACCAAACAGCTCTGTACTGTTCAGTATTGTGGCTCACATTTGGTCATTACATGAGTGGGAACGATGGATTTGTGTACTGTACTGGGTGAGACTGGCGGAAGAGCCCTTCACAATCGCACTGAGTGTTTGCTGGTATTAGATGCTGCGCATCGCCTCCTTCCACTACTGGCAGCATCTAATCCCAGCAAATGCTTTATTGGACTTCGAACGTATTTATACTTTTCCTCACACTCTTATCGGCTCTTGTCCTTGACTTTCGTCTTCGCCGTCGGTGCCGATCCCATGAGGTGTGGAGGCACTAACGACTGGGAATAAAGGACTTCCGGGTTGCGTCGGTCTGATCTCTCCTGCACGTCTCTCACTTTGCAATCTACCAAGCCACCCACCACAGGCTCCTCTCCTCCTCATCCACTACCATGGGCCGCAAGCAAAACACCAAGCCGGCCGATGCCCAGACCACCCAGAACGCACAGACCCAGAAGGGTGCGCCAGAGAAGAACGCCAAGCAAGACGACAATGCACGTCCGACCTCGGGCAAAGGCGCCGCGAAAGAAAAGAACAAAGGAGCCAACAAGAAAGGCAACCGTCGCTAACTATCCCACTCGCCCGGCTCACCAAAAGCTGACTTTTCAAGACTGAAATAATTCAATTTACAAACATCCATTCCTTGCTTATCGCTTCTCACGTGCCGCTCGCGCCAGCACTTTGGTAAACAGCGGCATGAAAAACGCGGTCCATTCTTCCCACGGAATCATCTTGTGGCTGTTGTTCTCGCCTTTGCCGGTGTCTTTGCCGCCGCGAAATTGGTGCCAGGCACACCCGAGAAACTGACAGAGGTTTCGATATCCCCAGCGGAATCGTCGCTTGGGAAAGATCTCGACGACCAGTGTGTGAGGTTTCGTCCACAATACGTTCACCATGCCGGCGCCGTGCATGCCAATCACGACGTCGCTCTGAAGCATGACCTCCATTTGTTGTTTCAGCGAGAGGCTGACAAACTCGACACTTTGAAAAACGATCGGGAGACCGTCGTGGGTTGGGTGCAGCCTTCGCATCTTGTCGAGGACCTGGTCTTCGTTGCGCCACGTGCGCTGGACCTTGCGGCCGTCATAGTTGCGGCGCGTAATCACAGTGACCGTAATCTGCGTCCGCGTCATAGCGAGCGTCGACACGTCCATGACAGCCAGCGCCTTGTGTCGAAATTGCTGGAGCATGTTGGAATTGTGGCAGGGCTCATAGTCGTTCAGGTGCTGCATCATGGGACCTGTGACTTCGTACGGCACGAGCACAACGTCGTTGAGAAAGTCGAGACGGTGGTTGGCTAGTTCACCTGGGATGGCTTTGTGGAGCGGGTAGTGTGGGGCGAGGAGTTTGTGATGGAGCTCGTCAATGGGGGACGGGTACCCACCATCTAAATGGATGACGCGCACGTCGCTGGGTTTCCACTGGAGCACGTGGAGAAGGATCCACGCGTTGAGGGCGTTAGCGATTTGAAAGAACGGATTGTGGTCGTCTTTGCGGACGATCAGCAAGGTCTTTTCCTTTATCTGGAGGACGGGACCTTTGTCTTTGTCTTTGTCCTTGTCCTTGTTCTTGATGTTCACAGTCTTGCGTGCGGCACACACAGTCGCCGGTGGGTCCGTGTGTTTCCTGATCTTGGCAAATGATCGGTCCCATAATGCCAGCGTCCGATTGTAGGTCGCCAGCTCGTGGATGGCAAACTGGTGGAGCTCCTCGCAGTCGCATTGGACGAGTTTCGGGTCGAAAATGAACCGCGGATCATGGCGTCCGCCGTCCTGAGAAATCGATTTGATGGGTTTATGAAGCCGCGCACGCCGTAGGTCCAGACTAAAGTTGCGGCGGAACAATACGGCTTGGAAACCGCCGCGCGTCACATTAAATAACGTCACTTCAGAGGCAGAGTGTGGGGCTGATGCATCGGCGCAAAACACTTTGGCGCTTTGTTGGATTTTGGATACGAGGCCCCAGTCGCGTTCGTCAGCACAGACATCAAGTGGAGGTTGCGTGGTTTTGATTTCCGCATTTTCTCCTTCTATGCCAGCAAGCGCCGAGATGTGCGCGTGTGGATCTTCTTCGTGCGGCGGAAGATACGCGGCGTTCGCGGTGGCGTCTTGTGGTTTGCGGAAGAGGGAGGCGCCACCCTCATGGTCGAGCCGTGTCTCCGCCGCCTTGGCCTGGATCACGCCAAGCGTATGCTGCTTGAGCACGCCGTACCCTTGCAGCGAGATGGAGCAGAGACCGAGCACGACGATCACACCAACCAAGAGTCGCATGAGTGACGGCAGCGACGACGACGGCGAGACGCCGCCGCTGCTGCGCCGTGGGGACCGACTGTCGTACGTCATCCAGTGGAGACAGCGAAAATGAAAGTGAGAGTGGCAACGGATGGGCTCAGACCGACTGCGCAGTTGCAGAGAGAAGCCAGAGGCACGAGTGCCGCTTCGCGCCTCAGTACTTTTGGAGCCATGCTTTTATGTGAGCAGCTCAAGAGTCACTTCAGGATCTCAGATCTGAGAATTCGTGGAAGACGTAGGTAGTGTAAATATATTAAGACATACGTCTATTGTTTGAAGTCGAGGGAATGGATACTCTCTCTACGCAATTAGTATCCATCGATAGGTTCGTCTTAAAGCCAAATGCTGCCTATTGAGCAGACTAGACTACCCCAGTCTGACGAACTAGGCCTGTGCACACACACCTGTGCGACGGTGGTGTAGCGACATGACCAGTGATTCTCGACTGGCACACTGTGGTATCATCCAGCTTACGTACGCTCTTGTCTTCCCAGCTCCGTAGCCTCATCTCCATCCACCTATAGCTTAGAGGCTCAAAGAGCTAGAGTTCCAACAGACTACCGTCTTGCATTACTCTTCGTTGAAGCCACCCCCACACGTTCCTCCTCTTCAACCTATTCTACCGAACCACTAAGCGAGACGTGATGAGAATAAGTGTATTTTTTTTTGAATTGGAATTATTTCTGTTCTAAAGCGTCATCGTTCATGACGTGTGTCGAGCGAGATACTTAGCGGCGGTTGCCTTTCTTGTTGGCTCCTTTGTTCTTTTCTTTCGCGGCGCCTTTGCCCGACGTCGGACGTGCATTGTCGTCCTGCTTGGCGTTCTTCTCTGGCGCACCCTTCTGGGTCTGTGCGTTCTGGGTGGTCTGGGCATCGGCCGGCTTGGTGTTTTGCTTGCGGCCCATGGTAGTGGAAGAGGAGAGGAGGAGCTTGTTGCGGTGACTTGGCGGATTGCAAAGTGAGAGGAGAAGAGGAGAGGACGATGCAACGCAGCCAAAGATGAGAGTCTCACTCCCTAAAGGCCACAGACCTCATGGGATAAGTGTCATGGACAAAGACGGAGACTGATGAGGATTGAAGAAAAGATAGGACACGACTGGAAGATACGAATCTATTCATAGACACAATAAGAGATCGTGAGATCGTGTCAAACGCGAATACTGACTGCGCTCAACCTCTGTCGAGTACGTCCAAAGCAGCGAGCGTCTTCGGAGATGGGTTCCGTTGTGCTCCCTACTTCGTACTATCTTCGTCCACCTGAAGGCCAAGGACGTCAATAGACTTGGGGAAGTACCACCAATACACTACCGTGATTCGTCAGTCACTTCTCAAGTCAACGCCAAACACCTCTCTGGCCACTACTACCAACGAACCCACCTAACGAAATGTAATGAGAGAACGTAAATTGAAATTTTGAATTATATCGTTCTTGACATCAGATTTTAATGCCACGGGTAAGCCGATGGCTGGCAGAATACTTAGCGGCGGTTGCCTTTCTTGTTGGCTCCTTTGTTCTTTTCTTTCGCGGCGCCTTTGCCAGAGGTCGGACGTGCATTGTCGTCCTGCTTGGCGTTCTTCTCTGGCGCACCCTTCTGGGTCTGTGCGTTCTGGGTGGTCTGGGCA
>JAADVD010000425.1:0-25122 GCA_023334535.1 Pythium vanterpoolii
AAAAAAAAAAACAATAATAAAAATAAAAAAAAAAAAGTTAGAGCTGCTGCAGTGTAGAAAGTGACGGCGATCCAGAGCCGTCGGCGCCGTCACCAGCCGCCAGATTCATACTGCGGCTGCTCATGGATGGACTCGACACAATCGCGCTACCCACCACAAGAGTCTCGTCGAGGATCACGTTCTTTTCCATAAACTCGATAAAACGATCGCCATAGAGCACGGGATTCACGGCCGAAATCTCTTTGCGGTTGTGACGCAAGCCTTTGAAAAACGTCTCGGCGATCTTGCGCGTATTGTACTGCTGCAGAATATCGATCACGCCGACAAAATAGACGTAGCCGTTCTTGCGGCCGTGACGATCGCGTCCATAGATGCCGCCATCATCTTTGCAAAACACCGATTCGGAATGCCCTGGGAACCGGTTCGCATCGAGCACACGCGGTGAGATCGGTTCGAGCGCATGGAGCGAAGACGCCATCGACGGCGCGGACCGGAGACTCGTCGGTGTGAGGATGACAGGAGGTGACCCATGCACGCCATTGAATCCATGCGGCTGCAAGTGCGACGGCAAATCAAACCCCGAGCGCTGGCCATGACCATGACCATTCCCGCCACGGTCGACAGCAAAGCCGTCGTCCAAATCACTCACGTTAGACGAGCAGTCGCCGCCATGGTCTTCGTCGTCCGACGAGTCCGAGTCAAACTCACCACCGCAGCCGTACGAGCTTGTGGCACTGGCTTCGTCCGTGTCGACCACGTGCGCAGCGACTTCCGCGGCCACGAGGGCTGGCGCTGCGACCGGCATGCACTCGCGCGTGCTGTTGCGATTATCTTCGGGGACCGACAGTGACCGTGCGAGGCGCACCGGGAGCTCGCCATTCGGAAACGCCGCGTCCGCGGCGCCTGCGGTATCCCCGACCGGGGAGCCCGGCAGCGACTTGGACACGGGCTGTTCGGGATGCAAGGTCCCATAGATTTTCTTCTGGATCTGGCCGCGCACATCGTGGACGCCAATGAGCAGACTATAGTCCATAATCTTCATGCGCTTGAGAAAGTCGACGTCTTTGCGGATCTGAACCAACAGCATGGCCCGTTTCTCGGCCCCGACTTGAAGGCGAAACGCACTGTCGACCAAATCCATGTCCTTGAGGACACCGTGGGATTTCCGGTCTTGAGCCGTGCCGCGCCGGCCGACAGTCGAGCCTTTGAGATCAAAACGGGCTTGGATCTCTAGTGGTGTATCAAACACACTCGCCATGATGATGAAGTGCATTTTGCGCCGCAAATGGTGCATCTTGACGCGGTGCATGCCGTAAAAGCGCGTGATGAGTGTATTGGGGTTCTCCATGACGTGTTTGTAGTAATGCGGCAAAATGCGCCGCAGAAACTTGGATTCGTCTTTGGTCTGGGTCTTGATCATGAATCGGCCATCGTGGGAGTAGAAAAAGAATTGCCCCGACTTGGAATTTGACATAAATTCAATATAGTTGAAATCGCCGCAGAGCGTGACCATGTAGTCGGCGGAGTCAATGCAGAACCGCCGACGGATCTGGCGGAAAATGTCGGGCGAATAGTCTTTGAATTTGAACGCGTGCTGGAGCTTGGCGTTCGGCGGAAACACGCGCTTGTCGACGCGCATAAAATCGTCCATTGTGAGGCGCTGTTTGAATGGATTCTGGAGCCCGGCCGAGTTGAGGATGCCGCACATCATGCCATAGGTGAGAGCGTATTGTTCGTGCTCGTTGTTGATTTCTTCGCCCGTGGGTTTCTTGAAGCTCTTGTTGCCCGGTTTGTACTTGTGTCGCCCCAATTTTGAGTGACCAATGCGCGGGCGCTTGTCGAGCAGCGACACATCCGGCTTCTCGACGCTGGCTTTGACGAGCGCCGCAAAGGCCGGCGATTCGGGGTCCGAGAGGACGTCGATCGTGACGTTGCTGGCGCTGCTGATCGCGGCCACCGCGGCCGTGGTTGTGAGTATTGTGGGTGATAGGAAAGACGTGAGCGTAGACTCGGTCGTGATTGTGGGTGTCGGCGGCGACGCAGCACGGATAGCGTCGCTCGAGTTCGACTCTGGTTGGTCGGTCGGGGAGAGATCGAGCGCAAACGACTGCTTGCTGCTGGGTGCTGCTGCCAGTACTGGTGGCGCCGAAATAGGAGGCTTTTGAGGACTCAGACCTGCGGATGCGAGTTCACCTTTGAGCGACAGTTGCGGCAGGCGCGCGGGCGACGATGCAGGTGCCGGCGGCCGAGGGGCGACGGGAGGAGAGTTGGTCATGACGATCGTTTCCATGATGAAGAAGAGGTACACACAGCGGTGCCTCTATGTATGTGAGAAAGAGGAGGTGAGGGGAGAGGAGACCAACGGTCTCTCGGTTTCCTCGTACTGGAATCGGCATGGTGCCAGCGACGCAAATAGAATTGCCTGTGAGAGAAGGTGTCGCTAGTCCGATGAATGTCTCTTCGCGATGATGGCAGGTTTCGAAACATGAACCTATGTTCTATTAAAGCCGGTTATAAAGAGTAATACCGCATTGTATTTCATAGAAATTGAATCTCGGCCACACATTGAAATGACCTTGTGATTAGGATGAAGTGTCACTATCGCAAGAGGATTGATTTCCCTCCCATGTTCCCCCTTATTGAGCAACCCAAACAGTTCCGGAGTGGCTGCCACGTATGGCGCGTCGATGGCATTGGGTTCCTTCAGTGTGGAGCCGAGGGGAGCCAAAAGAGGAGAACGATCTTGCACAGCCGGGGAGCTTCCCCCCTCACCAACAACCGCAGCCAAAAACCAACAGCACAACCCCACAACAAACACCAACAGCTGCGCACCCACGCGAGCGTGCAGCGGTCCAAAAAGGATCCTGAACCTGAACCTGCACTCCAACACCAACTTGGTCCTCCTCCTCCTCCTCCTCCTCCTCTTGTCCTCTTCATTTCCGGAGATTCGCCCTCCCCGATCCATCATCGTCCAGCATTGTCCAGCATTGTCCAGCGTCTTCCAGCAGTATGGCCGATTTCAAGAACTTTCTCGCGCAAGGCACGGCCGGCAGTGCCGGCGACATTGTGATCGCCGGTATCCTTTTCAAGCGGCCCGACAAGAATGCGCTCATGTGGAAGAAACGCTACTGCGTCATCTACGAAGGCTCGGCGCTTCAAATCGTCTACTACGAAAGCCAAGACGATTTTGAAAAACGCAATATTCGCGGCAAAATCGCGTTTGCTTCGGTCCACAAATGGGACGGCAAACCGAATGGCTTTCAGTTCTACACGCCGTCGAACCAGTGCTACCGCGTGTACACGGAAACCGAAGCTGAGCAGCACGAGTGGCTTGCGACCATGCAGCGCTTGATCGATGCCATGCCGGACAAGAAAGACGGCGAGACCGTCGCATATGCGCGACCGGTCGTGTCGTCACCCACGGCGTCGCCGCGCGGCGCATCGTTCCGCCTCGCGCGTGACCAGTCGTGGAAAGGCGAAGAAGACGTCGACGTCCCCGCGGTGCTCACCGAGTTGGAAGATCTCCGCGCCGAGGTCGCGACGCTCCGTGGCGAGCTGGCGTCCTACGAGCAGACTGAGAAAAAATACGGCACTGAGATCATTAGCGAAATGCGTGCGCGCCGCGGCTCGGTCTTGGATGACGGTACGCAGGTCAACATCGAACCGCTCGAGATGGAGCGCATGCGCAACATTTTCGATCTGTTTGATACGCAAGGCCATGGCTACATTAGCGCCGACGACATCATGGAGCTCCACGCCAAACTGGGCGAACCGATCTCGCAAGACGATGCGCAAGAGGCCGTGCAGCACATGCAGCAGACCGGCAATGGGCAAATCGACTTTACGTCGTTTATCAAGTGGTGGAACGACGACCACGCGTTGGGGAGCAAGCAGAGCGAAGCTATGGCGCGGTACCAAGCGAAATTCAAGTTCCTCAAAGCCCGTATTGCCAATCCGACCATCGGGAATATCGAGACCGAAGCGGTCGGGGCGTTTCCGAGCTTTGAGTTCCGCGTGAACTATTACTATGCCGGCCGCAATGGCGACCGCGTCCAAATCTCGCCGTGGCACGACATTCCACTGTACAACTCGGATGGGTCGGTGAATTTCATTTGTGAAATTCCGAAATGGACCCGTAAGAAAATGGAGATTGCCACGGGCGAACCGTTCAATCCGATCAAGCAAGACACCAAGAACGGCAAGCTCCGCGAGTACGGCTGGGGCGACATGATGTTTAACTACGGCGCGTTGCCGCAAACCTGGGAAGACCCGAGCCACACGACCGAAGGTACGGGCTGCGTCGGCGATAACGACCCGATCGACGTGATTGAGATTGGTACCAAGCAGTGGCGCACGGGCTCCGTCGTGCAAGTCAAGATCTTGGGGGTCTTGGCGTTGATTGACGACAATGAGACCGACTGGAAAGTGCTTGCGATCAATGTCGAAGACCACTACGCCAGCAAGATCCACGACGTCGCCGACGTCGAAGCGCACATGCCCGGGTGCATCCAGGCCATCCACGACTGGCTGCGCGACTACAAACTGCCCCAGGTCAACCGCTTTGGGTACGACGGCAAGTGCCTCGGCCGCGAGTTTGCCGAAGCGGTCGTGGCCGAGACCCACGAGTTCTGGAAGCTGCTTATTGAAGAGCGTGGCGGGCAGGCCACGGTCTAAGAAGCAACACGACCAGGTGCACGTTGTCCCACGGCTTTGTTACCGTGCGCGTTCCATCCCCTACGTGTCGTTTCACACGATCATGATTAAAAGACAGAAAATATACTACACGTTCATGTTCAGTGCGTTGTATCTACTCAACAATAGTGAGGCCTTTGATGTGGTCTCGTTGTGACGTAGTACAGAAGCTCAGACCCGGAATCCGTCTTGTATTGCTTGTCGGATAAAGAACCCTCCGGGCTGGCCGCAAGTCCTCTTGGCGTTTATCCGAAAGCAGACTCAGGATCACGGCCAGTTCACCTGCGACGGCGTCCTTGCAGCCCATGGCTGAGAAGAAGTCCAGTGTCCACTCCACACCGCGAGCGACATGTAGGCGCCGGTCACGCCAAACGGACTGCGGTATGGAGCGCGAGCGAGCGAGTCGTTCTCCCTGCTACTTGTATTGTTGCGATGGAAGGAAATGTACCCAAGGGTTTGGCCGATGTACGAGAGGTACGCAAGGCTGACGCAGATGTTATTGAGCTCGCGGAGGTCGCGGTCGCCGTAGTGAACAACGAGACACACCACAAAGCTCAGGAGCGGACCGGTCTTCACGGCAAGGTGTCCCGAGCGGCTCTGGCTTTGGTGGCCACGGACTTGCTCTGGATCTGAGCACCGAGCCAGCGTGGGAGCAGCCTTAATGCTGCGAGCGAAGCGATCACCCGGCTATTTGCCCACGCAAAGCCAAACGCCGTCGCGTAAGTCGCGAGCACCGTGAGCCAGGTCGCTTGGGTTTTCTCGTGAGCGAGGTTAAGAGCGCAAACCCGTTGCTGAGCGGCGCCAGGGCAGCCGAGGTCTTGCCTATGTGCGAGGGGGGCAGCGAGCACACGGCAAAGGACGTCAGCACGGCGCTCAGAGCGAGTACAGTGATGCAGCTGCGCTTGGCCCGTGGCAGCGTGGTACGCGGATCGAGGAGCTAGTCTGCGACCAGCACGAGTGCATTGACCTGGACGTGGAACCGCGCACAGAACAGAAGCACATGGACCATGACCGTGAGCGACGGCTGGTCATGGGACGACTGGACTTGGGGCGGCAGCGACGACCATGGCGCTGCGCGAGCACCGACGCCGAGACAAACGTGACAAACTCGAGCACGTCGATTACACCAAGCAAGAAACCGTCACCCACCCAAGCGTCGTGCGGGCGCCGGCGTAGGCGCCGCCGGTATACCGGAGCACTATAAGAAGGACACAGTGCCCCATACTATCCCTCCAGCTTCGACTCTGCAATAGAGTACTGGATTTGGTCGGAGAAAGCGCCATCCTCTACTCGGCTTGCCGGCGTTTCGATCGGCGTCGCTTCGACTGGATATGAACGGCCAGCAGAGATGGCGGCGTCACCACAGATAGGCGTCATGATGACGCTTATGGAGTCTCCAGTTGAGTCATCGTAGCGACCAATCAGGAAAGTGTCATGTTCGCAAGTGATCAAAAAGTTGGGAGGAAATATGTGACTTGTGATATCTTTGTGTTTGTATGCGCTCATTTGTGGAATTTCACAAAAACTGTTTGCGCGATTGCTCCAACCGAAAGAGTGGCTCGTCACCTGGGTTGGCGTTGCTGTTGAAGATTCGTGGCAATTGCGTCTAATCAAACATCCCGAATGAACGTATTAAAACTAACTTTATAGACAATGTTTGATCAGACCATTGCTCAAATAGATCAATAGATACTAAAAATCTGTATAATAGACACATTATTGAGCGTGAGACGGATGCATCCGGTTTGCGACCTTCAGGCAGAAACTGGATATTGTGTTGTTGCCATGTTGAAAAACATGCGACAAGCCATTTTATGGCTAGAATACTAACTATCATGCACAATTTTATCCTTTTTACTACAATAATGGACATAGTATATGAAGTTATATACTGATCTGGTGCATATAATCTTCGAAAATGACACTGCAGCCGTTGAACCTCGCGTTGATGATTGGTCGTCCAGTGCGGGACGGTGCAGAACTGTTCTGCATCGAAGCGGAACACAGTTGCGCATTCGGGGTGATGCGGGGAACCAACCCTGCCGTTCTGTTGGTCCTCCCAAGCAGCCTGTCGCTGGATAGGGGTTGGCGCATACGCGTCAGCGGTGGTCTATCGCGACGCCTGGAGAAAAAGATGATCTCCCCTCCGCTCCTTCTTACACTATTCCAGACTCACTGAGGTTTTACGTGGAGACGAATGACTCGTGCCTCGCGATCGCCAAGAGTCACGACCACTTCCAACTTGCTTCCCCTCCGCTCTCGCTCCTCAGTCTAAATTTACACGCGACTCGCATCACCTCCTCTCCTCTAATCAAATGGCTCGTGCTCCGTCCGTCGCCAGCGCCAACTTGGGTGCCGGCTTGCAGCAGCTTCCGCGACCGGCGGTCGTCCTCTCCTCCTCGTCGTCCACAACCCCGTCCGCCGCCCCCACCGCGTCCGGTGTAAAGATCCCCCTTCATTGGAAGCTCGCAGTTGGCGGCGTCGCGGGCGTCGTCGGCGTCTCCGCCACCTTCCCCATTGATATTGTCAAGACCCAACTCCAGGGCCAGACGCGCTCCGTTGGGGCTACATTCAATGGACCGATCTCGTGCTTCCGCCATATCCTTGCGACCGGCGGCGTCGCTGGGCTCTACCGCGGTCTCCCGGCTACGCTGGTTGGCGTCCTCCCCGAAAAAGCGATTAAATTGGCCGTGAATGAGCAGCTCCGCGAATATCTTGCGGACGCCGACGGCAAACTGCCGCTCGCCAAGCAAGTGCTGGCCGGCGCCGGCGCTGGCCTTGCCCAGGTAGTTGCGACCAACCCCGTACGTCTCTATGCTTTTGTTGGTTCTGAGTATTCTGTTGGATTCTGAGAATATGGTGGTTTTCTCAGACTGAGATTGTCAAGATCCGTTTGCAGACGCAAGCCGCTTTGCCAATCGCCGAGCAGCTCACGGCCTGGCAAGTTGTCCAGAGCTTGGGGCCGCGTGGCCTCTACAAAGGCGCAGGCGTCTGCCTCATGCGCGACATCCCCTACGCCGTGGTGTTTTTCCCGTTCTACGCGACCCTTAAAGACGCGTGGACCGACGCCAGTGGTAAAAACTCGCTGGTCTCGATCTTGGCAGCCGGCGCCGTGGCCGGGGCAACCGCCGCGGGCATCTGCACGCCGGCCGACGTCATCAAGACGCGTCGGCAAATGCGCGGCGCGACCTACACCGGCACGGTCGACTGCTTCCAAAAGATCGTCGCGGCCAACGGCTATGGCGCACTGATGAAAGGCGCCGTGCCTCGGATGATGGTCCAAGCGCCGCTGTTTGCGATTACGCTCGCGGCGTTTGAATTGCAAAAGAGCTATATGGAAGCGCGGAGTGCGACTGCCTAGAGGACGAGGGATGAAGTCACAGAGGGGAGACTTCACTCCCCGCTATTGTTTGAATGGAACTACCTTTGTACTGTCGACCTTTGATCGCCTCGAGCGGAGAAGAAGGTGTCGGAGGAGTTGACGGGCTGATAAGCAGGCTAGTGCAGCTGAAAATAAATCTCCAGGCCAGAAGTAGTACTACCCTGCAAGCTGAGAGGGGGACGGGACCCGTGCGACCACCAACAGAAACACCTACAAGCCGACGCGTGGAGTATCGAAACCTTTTCTTCACCTCCACCTCCCAAGCATCCTCTCTCCACCTCCTCCGCTTAAAAAGTCCCTCTTCGCGACACGATCGCCTACATCCAGGACCGCAGCACCGTCGCCATGTGAATGCTCACGTGGCGACGGCCAGCGTGATCGGCGGTCAGTATTTCTCTTGGAACTCGGGCTCCGCTGCTGGGTACAGTACGTTCTGTCTCTGCACGGCTGAGATCTCGGGTTGCTGGAGGAGCGCGTGCAGACTGTCGCGGTGTACGCAGGTTTTTTGTAGGGTTCTTGCTCCGTGGTGCTTCCTGGACATCGAGGCTTTGCGCATGGCGTGTAACGATGCCCTATGACCACGCGTCGTCGTTCCGAAAGCCCAGGTCATCTGCGTCCTCACGCTCGCTGTGGCGGACCTACTAGTGTACTGGGTCCGCGCCTCGCTGCCGCCGCCGCCAAACGGCATGGCCGACGTAGCCAAAACGGTCCCAGCGCCGCAGGGTACCAATTTTTAGCTCCTGTTTTAAAGCTCGGCCATGACTCCGACGCTCCTCTCGCTGCGGGCGACCTACGCCACGCCCTTGGTTTGTCTAGTACTACGGCAAACTGATCCACGCCATGGCCACGGTTCGCCTGCTGCCCCCTATCCTCTCCCGTGCGATTGAATCAACTAGCACTCTCTACATGGCCCTGCTCGCTGACTTGGCCGTGAGCTATGCCTTGTGTGGGCAATGCCTCGCGGTGCAGCGGCAAATACAAACAATCGAAGGACGGTCGTCGCGCAACACGGCAATGTCGATGGCGACTGTTTGTTTTTATTGGTCATCTTTTAATTGTTGCCAAGAGGTCTTGACGACAGCGGTTGGTACGACACGATTACGTCCGCCGTGGAAACCCACTCTTCGACAAGCGCGAGTTTGTCACACAACACCATTGTCTCCGGCGGCTTTGACGACTGCGCTATAGATCCTTGCTCTACGCGGACAAGTACATGCACCCCAGAATCATCGAGTGGGAAGGTAATCACACACTGCCACCGGACCGCGCTGTGGTCGTACTCGTCCTGCGGCCACGCGTAGAATGTGACGTCCATGACCAGCAAGCCCGCAGCTGATCGCGTGATCGAGCCGACGTACTCACCGATCGAAAACCGGCTCGCGGCGGCACCACCAAGGGACGATTCGCCGTGTGGAAGCGTGTTAAAACACCTATCGCGGCCGTCCAGAATGAGTCGCATACCCGGTCGCTCAGCTCTAGACAATGCTGATTGGACGTAGAGACACGCTACTCCCGACCTTTCATCAACCGTGACTTCTATGCGGATGACGCTCAGGTGGATCCAGAAAGCAAACAGCGAGTCGACGGTGAAGAGATCAACCGGACGCGTTATCGTATCTGTTGGTCGCACGACGATATCGTCAATGCCACTCGTCCACACACGGACGCGGCTGCTATGTCGCCAAAACGACTCTTGTCGAGAGGAGGAAGTAATCACGTGCTGACGGACGATCGCGACAAAGCTATGGAAATCAAACGCATGAGAAAATGGTTTGGCGTCGGTGATGGGGATCTCGATGCAAAGCCTGGTCCACGTCCACCCGTGGGTCGCCAAGAACGCGTCACAGTGTCGCTGTACGCGGACGAGCCACTGATCGTACACTTGATGGAGGGCGAGTGGATGGCCCAGCCATCGCCATGCTCGCCGTGCATGCGATCGCCTCTCCTCATCTATGCCCACGTTGGTGTGAAGCCACCACAACAGCTGCACACCAACCGATGCTGCATCAAGACGGAGAGCGGCGCCGCCCACACGACGTCTCCCCACGAGATCGGTTTCTAGTGTTGGTAGCAGTGGTGCGAGTCGCGTGGCTAGGAGGCGACCTGTCCACGTCAGCACCCTCGCGAGCGCGTCTGGAAAACTTTGATAAGGCAGTTCTACTAGCCGCCGCTTCTTGATCAACGCCTGCTTGACGGGCTGGACGGGTACGAGGCTCTCCATCGGCGGTTCTGGTGGTAGTCGCTTCCGAGGGAGAATCGCTATCGCGTGACGCATCGCCTTTTTCTCAGGGGAACGCTGCTGCAGCTCCTCCTCTAGTGCTCGATACAGCAGCGATGGATTCACGGGGGCGGCCTCACTATCGGCCGCCCGACGAAACGACACAAACGTAAACGTTGGCGAGCGAGTGGTGGCAAGCACGTAGAGATTATCGGGCGGACCACGCCGCGGCGTGACGACAAAAACCTCTAGTAAATGCCGCATGAGCCGCTGGGCCTTGGTGGCGCCGCTGTCCCACGCGTACAGCCACCGCGCTGCTGGGTTGATCTCAAAGACCCATGACAAGTGAGAGCGAGAGATTAAGCGGGACGTGACCCACGCAGCCGTTGGGTTTTCAGCGGACTGCAGCGATCCGTAAATGAACTCGTTGGGGAGAACGGGGTAGCACTGGACAGCATCACTGTGCTCGGTTCGGAAACGCGCAAAGACTTGGAGCTCGTGATCGTCAAGTAAAATGCTGTGAGAGGAAGCGGGGGCAGTGACAGTTACCAGCAGCTGCGAGCCGCAATAACTGCGGGGCTTGTGGCGAGGACAGCAGTGCGGGAAGCAGCGTACAATCTGCTCCAATTAATAGTATAAGATCGTGGTTCTCTTCGCAACCAAAGCATCGTACCTTGGTTCGGTTGACGCGATTCGTGCGCTGATATTCGTCCTTGAACAGTGTGTTGTGGGTGCAAATGGAGGAGGCTGTGAAGGTACATGCCCAGCGGTCCACGAGCCCGTGGTCGTTCATCTTCTTAGTAAGAGCTGTCACTCGCTTCGCGTCCTTCGCGCGAGTTCGGCTGTGGGTTTAGAAGCCGCGTTCGTCCGGAGGGGCAATGCGAGAAGTCCGCTCTTGCTGCCAACGGCTCTCCTCCTCTCCTCCCGTACTGAACAATTATCGAGTCTTAACGGGACGCAGGTCCATTGCCTCAACGGCAAGTGAATCCGAGTGGGCGTTGTTCTTTACTTTCTTGCGCGAATGAAACCACTTCACGGGAGCAGTGATGCACAAGCAAAACCCCGATAATGGATCTGCATTACAGGCAGTTTCGGAAATGGGAGTGTGCAGTGAAGGCCAGCTTCTGAAAGGAACGCGACCGGCTCAGCATACATCACCACGTTCTCTGAAGAGTTGTGCGGAGGGACGACGGAGTCGACGTCGTCACGCATCGATTCATTGGAGACACATTCAGTTTACATAGTCAATGGCTGACGGACCCGACGGTCGCTCTCATAACTGCGATTCGCCGTGGTGCAGCCCAGAATCCTTTAGCATTCTCGGTACAGTATGCTGTCCTGGTGTGTTTATGCATTATCTCTTGACGTCAACCTCTTTAATTGCGATTGTACGACTTCGCCAGGCAGCATTCCACGGACGTTTGGTGACGATTTTAAAAGGTTCCTTTTTGGAGGATCCCACAAGAGCCTTATCATGGTATTAAGGGAGGATGCTGACGCGCCACTGTCCTTTTGCTGGGAAATTGACCTGAGATGTGCTTTCGATTCCGTTAAAACTCCATGGTGACCAGTGCGGGAAACTATACGGTGATGCAACTACTGTACACTGATGAAAGGTACAGACGCCGTCTAACAGGCATAGCATGTGGGGCTTGCATCGGAGCAACTCCAACATCTCCGAACTGTGGCTCAGCACTGGTGAGATCCTGTCCCTTCATAGGTCTTTCGATATTTTGTTCGAAAAAAGCGGCTGTTTCTCACTTCAACATTCGATTTTCGTTAGTGGCTGGGGAAGTTTACACAGCCACGACTTTCGCTTCTGTTGGTTCTGTTCATGAACCGCCCTCCCCCCAAACATCTTCTCGCAAGGGTGAGACGTGAAGTCGAAATTTCTATTTTCTTCGGCGGCGCTGAACATTTCCTGCGAGAGGGCAGAACATACCGACGAACGATACTGGAGTCAGATTTGTGACAAGTACATGCCTGCTCCATGCATGGTTGAGATGACATCGTGCCGACAGGATGTAATGAAAGTCGGAGAGTTTATGCACAGCCTTCATTTTCTTAGTACCGATATCGGTTGCGTAAACGTCAGGTCAACCAGGTTGAGAGACTGTACAGATCGCATCGCTCACGCGTACTGGTTGACTTGACAGGATTTGGAGACTGTGATCCAGTCACCATTGGACTGCCTGACCAGTGAGAGAAGGTCAGTAATCTCGTACGCTGGGTGCTCGCGAAAGAGTTCGACCTGCATGACTGCAGTCGTAAGCGTGAGGTTGAGGATGATCACCTTGAATTCCCGCCCAGTGATCCCAGTGTACTGCTTCACATTAGCATACAGCCACGCGACGGCCCGCCCTGTAGCGCATCACCAAATGTTGCAAAGATCATGGCCTGGTCGTGAGAAGCGCTTCGAGGGCAGTGAGGTCTGGCGCGATCAGCGACCCGGCGTAGGCTTTGACGTGGTGTGTTCGCTTTCGTCCACCGCGGGCTTGTCGAGACGAGGCATTTGAATGCGGAGGTGGGTGTTGTAGTGGTTGGGAGATTGAGGAATGAGCACGAGCGGTTTGAGCTTGAGCTCCACAATTCTCCTGGTGAAGGGAGAGTATGAGGAGATCATGGTGGTGCATAACACAGTACCTTATCATCACTGTGGTGCGTTGAATGAACTCATTCATCGAGATGGATGGTGTGTGTGCAGTCTCAATTTGGGGCACGTTTGCGCACAAACAAAGACAGTACGTTGTGCGCAATCTACGGCTCACGATCGATTCAGGTCCTGCGGAGACTTTTCCAATAGGGTTATGCACACTTGAAATCTAACCTGACGGTACAGCTCCCCTCAACGAAGCACCCCGGATTGCCATCGCGCGCCGTCAGAACTAGCCGATCCTGCGCCAGTACAGCGGGATGGGTTGCTGGAACTCTTGCTAACTTGTCGTCAAACGTGTATTCACAGCAAGCTAGTATGCGTCTACCTAGAATCTAGCCTTGGACTGTACGCCTTTCGGAGGGTTGGTCCAACTTGCAATATTGACCAGTTCCACATCCTCATCCACTAGGTCTAGTTGAGCTTCTGGTCCACATCGATTTTGTTGAAGCTGAAAACCGGGTTGACAAACTTCAACCCGCGCAGGTCCCTAAACCCGGGTCGACTTTGAACCCGGGTTTCCTGAACCCAACTTGGGACCCTATTTTGTGAACCTGCGATGGGTGAGGCTTTCGCCTGGCCGACTCTCCATCATTACCTCATCTGATTGGTCAAAATTATGGTAGACCTGATATTTTGGCCGCGAGATATCCTATTGTTTCCTAATTTAATACCTAAAATCCGAATCTCACGTCTCATCTAGGACCATCGAAAGAAATCAGGTTCACCCAAAAGCCAAGGGTCTCCCCAAGCCAAGCCATGCGTGCTTCTCCTTCAGCAAAACCAAAACCGTTTGGTGGGAGTTGGCGGGGAAGCGCCGCGGTCGTTCGCCATCACTACGACCACCACACAAACAACGACTCGTCAACGCTTATCCTCGCAAACGCCAACGCCAATACCTCTCCTTATCTACGTCAACACCAACACCACCGGCGAATAACCACCCAACATGGAGGCGGTCGTAGTCAAGATCGTTGAAGCGCGGGGGCTCCTTGCGGCCGACAGCAACGGCTACAGCGATCCGTACGTGACGCTCACACTGCTCGACTCCAAAGGCACCGCGCTCCCAGCAGGGGGGGTGTTTAAAACCAAGGTCCTTAAGAAAACATTGACACCGGTGTGGGACGAGTCCATCGTCATTGGCGACAAACTGGATTTACGTTTGGCGACCACACTTCGCTTGTTGATTGCCGATTCCGACGGCTTCTTCGGGAGTGACGATCCGCTCGGTGTCGTCGATATCCCCATTACGCTCTTTGCTGGCAAGTGCGCGACGCCGGTATGTGTGTGCATTTCTGAATCGTTTCTTGAGATTTCAAATGGGTGTCTAATGGTGATTATCGCTCTTTACGTAGCTCGACAATTGGTATCAAGTGACCAAGCATGAGAAAATGAAGAAAGATGCGCGCGGCGAACTCCACGTGATCTTTGAGGCTGCGTCGGCGGACACGAACACGACAGGTGCCTCCACGGGTGTTCCGCTCGGCGCGGCCGCGGCTGCGTCCTCGTCCTCCCACTTGTCGATGGGCGCATCCTCAGCCTCGTCTTTGACGGCAGGCGCGAGTGGGGACCAACCGCCCAACCTCCTCTATGTCACAGTGGTCTCGGGCAAAGATTTGCTGGCCATGGACGGCGGCAAAACCAGTGATCCGCTCGTCAAGCTGGTGCTCAACGGTCAAAAACACGAAACCAGCACGAAAGAAAAAACTCTACGACCCCAGTGGAACGAGCAGTTTGGGTTCTTCACCACCGATCTCACATCCGCGCTGACGCTCACGGTCGACGATTTCGATACGACCATCAATGACTTTATGGGCTTAGCGACCATCGACCTATCCAAGCTTCAGGCCCACAAGGAGAAAACCATGACCGTCGAACTGCTTGATAAGAAAGGCCGCAAAGACAAGCTCGAACGTGGAACCTTGACGGTCAGTTTATTATGGACCTATGCACCAGACGCCCAACAGATCGCCGCCAAGAAAAAAGACACTTCGGTCTTTGGTCGCTTCAAGCAAGTACTTAAAGTTGGTGGCCCGGACGCCGACTACGATTCGAACGACGACGACGGCGTCGATTTGGATTTTGCCGACAAAGACAAAGACGCGAAAACCGACGAAGAACGCAAAGCCGACGAAGAAGAAAGAGAGAAAAAACGGCTCGAGACTTTGGCCGAACTCAGCAGCTTTGAAATCAAGTCGGGCGACTACGTCGTGCAAGTTCATATCATCGAAGCGAGGGACCTCGTCCCGAAAGACGCCACTGGGACGTCCGATCCGGTGGTCTATGTCGAAGTCATGGGCGAGCAGCAAAAGACCGCGGTGAAGAAACAAGTGCTGAACTGTGTTTGGGACGATTTGCTCATTTTTTCGCCGCGTGGGCTCGACAAGTCCGAGGTTGAGATGGGCTACGTCAAGCTCAGCGTCATGGATGCCAACACGATTCAACGCGCCGAGTTGATTGGCACGGCGCGGTTTGATATCTCGTACATTTACTCCCAGGCCAACCACCAGCTCGCGAACGTCTGGATTGGTCTCATTGATGATACCAACACGGTGAATCAAGGCATCCAAGGCTACCTCCGGGCGTCGGTCACAGTCGTCGGACCAGGAGACAAGCTCGTGCCGCCGCCGTCGCCGTTTGGCCCAGGAGCCGGCGGCGGCAGTGACGACATGGAAGGCAATGTGCTCATGCCGCCAACGGTCACACAACACATGCGGTTTGTGGCATTGACGATCCACAAGGCCGAAGAGCTCCCGCCGATGGATTTCGCAGTTGTCGGCAAGAGCGGCTTGGACGCATACCTCAAGGCGAGCTTGTCGGGCGGTGATTCGCTCCGCACGCGAGTGCGCTCGAAAAAAGGCGCTCGCCACGAATTGAACCCGAGCTTTAACGAAGAGCTCTTGCTGGTCATGCGCGAGCCGTCGATGGCCGACAAGATCTCGATCGGTATGTACGACTGGGACCGCGTCGGCAACGACGAAGTCGTCGGCCATATCTTCCAGAGCATCAAAATGCTCAAGGCCATGGGCAATCGCATTGGTCCTTTCTGGGGCAATATCTACGGCGCACCGCTCAAAGGTAACAAGGTCGATGTCGGCGACACGGTCAAGAAACAAATGAACAACCTCCCCGACATGGCCACGACCTACCGCGGCCGCGTGCTCATGACCCTTCGGTTGCTGGATAATGAGAACAATGAGTTTGACGAGAGCAACCAGAAACGCAATGTCAAAAAGCTCCCACTGGATCTCTACCCGCGCACGCGCCTCTACCGAATGCGGGCCCACTTTGTCTGGGGCAGTGAGATCCCGACGTTTTCGAGCCCCAAGCACTTGGGCCAGAATTCCAAGATGCAATTGATTATGACACTGGGACTTAATGAAATCAAGTCAGCGCGGAGCAAAAACATCAAGGGCTCGGTCGAGTGGAACACGATCGACGAAAGCGAGCGCATGCTTTTACCCGAAGATGTGACGCAAATTCCGGATTTGTTTTTGTACCTGTGCAAAGGCGACGGCGACACACGACGGCCGATTTGCTACAAGCGGTTCACTGCGAAAGAACTGCTCAAGTCCGACGGCAGCAGTTTCCAGTCGGAGCTCCAATGGATCTCGCTCAAAGAAGATCCGTCGATCGATGCATTGGACGACGACACGTTCCCGGGCAATGTTCTGGTGCGGCTGGGGTTTGGCACCGAAGAAGAGGCCGAGAAAACGCCGTGGAATGACAGCGACCGCGACCTCGTGAACAAACGCACGCCGTACCAAGTGCGCGTTCACATTTACCAAGGCCGTCGCTTGCCCGCCGCCGACTCGAATGGACTACTGGATCCGTACTTGGTTGTGCGGTGCATGACCGAGAAACCGAAAGAAACGTCGCGCAAGAAACAGACCCGCGACCCGGTCTACTACGAGACGCTCTACTTTGATGTGAATTTGCCCGACTTGAAATACGCGCCGCAAGTGCTGTTGCGGGTCATGGACAATGATGATTTTGACACAAACGACTATGTCGGTCTTGTCGCCCTCAACATGTCGGACGCCCACGTGCGGACGTCGGCCCAGCTCTCGAGTGGGAAACTGAATACACTCCCAAACCCGCGGTGGTATCCGCTGATGTTTCAAGAGACGGGCGACTGCGAAGGTGAGCTCTTGGCGTCGATCGAGCTGATCCGCAAGCAATTCCCCGACGAAGAAGTCCCGCTCTCGGCGTCAATTATCCCCAAGACCCGCACGGCGTACCTCGAATTGACTGTCCTGGGTTTGCGCAGTATGGAGCCGTTCCAGTTTTTACCGATTCAACTGCCGTTTGTGGAATTTATTATGGGCGGCAAAGATCACGCCTCGCAAGAAATGATCACGGAACGGTCGAAGCGACCGTCGGGCAGTAACCCCAACTTTCTCCAACGCATTGTCAAGGAAATTGAGCTCCCCGAGAATGCTCATTTCGCGCCCCGCCTCAATATCATTGTCAAAGACACACGGCTTGGTGGCTTCCAGACGCCGATCATTGGCAGTGCGTCGATCGAAATGAACACCAAGATCCCGTGGTCGCCGCACTACAAACCGCCGCAGTCGGATGGCTTTTCGGAAATCGAGTTCGAGTCGGAAGAGCAAGGAACCGAGGAGACCCCCCTGTTAGAGAATGAAGGCGGAACTGGTTTTGGGGCAGGTGGCGATCCGTTCTTGGAGACGGACAATGGCGCGGGTGTCTTTGGCGCCCTCAAAAGCATGGGTGTCGACTTTGATCCGAACGACCCGGCGAATTTCACCGATACATCGTCGCGCCAGTCGACGGCCGTGGGCGACGAGGACGAGTCCCAGCGCAAGTACCTCAAGCACCGCGAGTTGCTGGATAGCGAGTTGGAGAACGTGCTTCAGACCACGCCGTTTGAAAAGTACGCACTCCACATTGGCCAGAAACAAAAGAAGCAGTCGCTCATGGCGATGATGAATCCGTTTTCGAAAAAAGCCCCGAAAGTCACGGGCGGCGGCGGGCTCTACAAAGTCGGCGGCTATTTCAAAGGGCTCATCCGCATCATGGAGCGCGAAGACGAAAAACCGTTGATTGATATCGAGCGGTTGCTGAAGCCCCATCCGTACGAGATTCGCGTCTACGTGCTCGACGGCACGGGCTTCGCGCCCATGGACTTGGGGCTCAACGGCCGCCCAGGAAAATCCGATCCGTACCTCAAGCTGACGCTCGGCAAAGCCAAAGTCGACGACCGCAAGAACCACAGTGACGATACGACCGACCCGGATTTCTACAGCATGTACATGCTGAGTGCGACGCTCCCCGGTGCTTCGCTTCTCAAGATCGACGCCATGGACTATGACCTTATTGGCGGCGACGACCTCATCGGGGCCACGACTATCGACTTGGAAGATCGGCTGTTTGACCAGCGCTGGCAAAACATGGGCAAAATGTACGAGACCGCCAATCGCCTTCGATTGAAACCCCTCGAGACGCGGACGCTGACGATCCCCACGTCCAAAGCGCCGATGGGCGCGATCAAACTGTGGGTCGACATTCTGTCGCCGGCCCAGGCTCACGACTACCCGCCGCTCGACATTTCATTGCCACCACCCGTGGAATTTGAGCTGCGCGTGATTGTCTGGAAAGCGCGCAATGTGCCGTCGTTTGACGAAGCCGAAGACATGAACGATCTGTTTTTCCGCGTGTGGCTCGAAGGCGCCGACTTCCAGGAGACCGACATCCACTGGCGCGCGAAAAAAGGCAAGGGCTCGTTCAACTGGCGCATGAAGTTTCCCGTCACCCTCGGCCACAAGCAGCCGAATACCAAGTACCCGTATTTCCATATCCAAGGCTGGGACAAGGATGTGTTTACGGCCAACGACGCGATCGGCGAGCACATGATGGACTTGGGGATGTTTTTCCAGAAAGCTTACAAAGCGAAGAGCGTCGTGCAGTTTTTCGAAGACGACGAAGAGACCCGCAAGAAAAAGAAGAAGGATACGTCGGACGATGACCAAGCGGTCCGCAAAATCAAAGAAGCCACGGGCCTCTGGGATGACAGCGATCCGCCCGATGCCAAGTGGATGAAGCTCGAGCAAGTCGACCACAAGACCCAGCAGCGCAAGTACATGGGTGAAGTGTGTGTCTCGATGGAGCTCGTGCCCATGGAAAAAGCTACCAAGCAAAGCGTCGGCCAAGGGCGGAACGCGCCGAACCACTCGCCATACTTGCCGCCGCCGGCCGGGCGCTTGTCGTTTTCGCTCAATCCGTTCAAAGTGTTCAACGATTTACTGGGGCCGTCGATCTGCAACCGCATCATGTGCTGCCTCTGCTGCGTCGCGTTCATGGTCATCATCTACTTCCTCGCGCCGTTCATTAACGTTGCAATCGTCGCGCTCAAGTAGGAGTGGCGGACTTGGTAGGTGTCGTGGTTGGTGCATTTGCATGTGGAGGTGGAGCCAAAAAAGATAGTAATCCATGTTGATTTTCCCTGTTGAAGTAGTACAACCAGAGAGGGTCAGAGAGAAGGGAGTATTGATACCGGGTGTGGCAAGAGAAGGATATGGGGTTCGTCTATGAAGACTGCCAGTTGGTTTCTCGTTGACTTGGCGGTATCGTACTCCTACTTCTTGTGTTTGCTGTTGGTATTGAGGTGATTTCTCCATCTCTACTCGGCTTTAGCGCCTTTCTGGCAGACGTAAATGTAGTGGACGGCATTGGCGTCCGACTCGGACACTTGGACAGCACTGACCGTAGGCTTGGGAACCGTGTGCATCGTGACAGTCCAGTCTTTGAGTTCTTTGTTCTCCAAGTAGCTCAGTCGGTTATCCGGCACGCCATACGAAATGACCACGTAGACACCATTCGGCTTGAGCACGCGAAAGATCTCTTGGCACATTTTGGCGACGTTAGCCGTCGAGCCTTCGCCGCAGAGGATTGAGTCCATGGTGCCTTTGTCAACGACCGCATCAAAGGTCTCGTCGGCGAACTCGAGTGAACAGACGTTCATCTTTTGCCACTGCAGTTGCTCGATGCGGTCTTCGTATTTGCTGGTCATTTGCTTGATCACGATTTCGGAAATATCCACGTTCATGATTTTCTGGTACCCGTCGTTGACCATTTCTTCCGACAAGCGCGAGTTGCCGGCGCCCGACATAAGGATATAGTCGGTCTTCTTGACGTGCTGCGTCAGATAGTCCTTGACGCCACCATAGCGCTGGTACCAGTCGAACTGCTCCGAATCCCTAAAGGGATGATCGCAAAAACACAGAGAATGACGATTGGTTAGATTTACCATACACTCGATACGCAAATACGGGCGCGATCATATAGACGCACTTGGTGTAGCGTTCATCCCAGTAAGAGGCCTTGCCGTACTGCGCCATAGTTACTGCTTGCTTCTCTGTTTCTTGTGCGCGTCCGCTCGGTGGTTTCCCTTTTGTCGAAATGGAAATGGGCGACTTTGCCGCGCGAAAAACGGAAAATCAAACTAGACCATCACTCTGGTTTGTTATCCGGATCACTTAATGTAGTAAAACCTCATCCCCAAGGTGCATTCTCAAGCCAGCCGTAGTTGCTAAAGGACCAGTACGAACTCACAATGTGGGCACACTTTTATACTTTGAGAGTACGGTTGGCCATGGTTAGATAGCTGAGTCGAAATTCTGGAAGATCGCTGTCGGTTTTATTTGGTTTGTATACTCTACAGATCGACTATCCGGATGACTCCTACCTCATGCAAGATCCGCAAGTCGTGAAATGGCAGACATGAAGGTGCTCTTAGACCGCGTACTCACGGCGCTGTATGCGCGCGATCCGCCCCATCAAGCCATCAAGGTCGTACTGGCGACCACTGGTGGAGGCGTTGAAGCTGCGCCGCTGCTTTTTCGTGCCGGCAGTTCGTCCACTATGCTCCAGTACAGCGTGCCATACGCACGCGGCAGTCTCCAGCGGTTTGTCGATTCGCCTTCCTCTTCCTTGTCTCCCGCACCACCGCAGCCGCTGCCCAAGTTTGTATCGCGCGAGATGGCTGAGCGTATGGCTGAATCGGCATGGAAGCAGGCGCAGCAGATCCTCTGGGACCAAGCACGAGAAGAAAACGCGTCCAGCGCGAGTACCGTCGACGCGACGCTGGCGCGGTTCCGCGCCGCCGTGGGCGTGGGCTGCACAGCGTCGCTCGCGACCAATTACGATCGACGTGGCGTGAACCAAGCATTCATCTCGTTGTGCCGTGTCGCGCCGAGTGCGTTTGGTACTCATAAGCAACGATGTGAGACGTTCCGCGTGCATTTCGACAAGTCGCTGCAGCGGACGCGCGAGGACGAAGACCGACTGGTGAGTCATTTTGTGGTGTATTTGCTGGCCAAGACGGCGGGTGCCGATCCCGAGGGCTGTGCCGCACTGCTTGCAATACTGCAGGCGGCGTTGCAAGGCACAGATGACAAATTTGAAGCGCTCTCCAGCGACCCCATCGCGGATACCACCGAGACCAGCAGTCCATTGAGTGTACTCGCTTCAGACAACCTCACAAGCATTGCTTTTCTACCGCCGACTCGAGACGCTCAGGACGCTCGACCGACGGTCGTGTGCGGCTTGCCGTTTAAGGGACTCGTGTTACCAGGGTCGTTCAATCCACTTCACAAGGGCCACGTCGACTTGGCCCTGGCGGCGCAGCGGCTTGTCCGCGCCACGCGGGGTGATGAACTGCCGATCGCCTTTGAGATCGCTGTCGCCAACGCGGACAAGGGCAGTGTCACGACTGCTACCATTGAGGACCGCGTGGCTCAGTTTGTTGGTAGCCGAGCCACCGAAGCGTTGGGCACGTGGCCCGTACTGGTCACGAACGCGATGCTATTTAGCCAAAAAGCCGATGTTTTACGCGACTGCGTCTTTGTGATTGGCGCCGACACGGCTGTGCGACTTGTCGACAAGAAATATTACGGCATGGACGAGCACAAAATGGTCCTCGCATTGCGGCAGATTGGAAATTACGGCTGTTCGTTTGTCGTGGCCGGACGATTTGATGCGAAAGAAACCCAGCGGTTCATCAGCGCCGAAGAAGTGTGTGCGCAGCACATCCCATCCGTGTTAAATGATCTGTTTGTCGTGCTCCGAGAAGACGATTACCGCAGCGACCTCACGTCCACCCAGCTTCGAAAAGAGAGAAACGATCTACAAAATTCTGCGACGTCCAGCACCTGATCGACTAGACTAGCAGCATTTCCCTCAGCCGCTGTTAAGAATCTATCGCAAAAACGGATGCACTTTCAACACCAAGGTTCAGGCAAATCGTTCATTCAGATAACGCCACGTGGTGGCAGCTACAGCAGGTGACCAAGCGACTTCTCGAACCGTGCTGTGCTATCTACATGCAAACTGCCTTTCACACCCGTTAACGTATACAAAATGCTCTAGCAGTCATGCCATCAGCGGAGGCGAGCACTGTTGGAAGACGACACGCCAGGCGTCTATTCGGCCTCGTACGAGTTGGTGCCATTGGCGTAAAAGTGGACAATCCGTGCGCCAGACTGGTTGAACGCATCGCCATCGTCCATGGAGCGCTTCTCGTTGGCTTTGTTGGCGACGATCTCTTGGTGCTCCGTGCCTTTCTTTTCGAGCCATTTCTTAATCATATAGTCGCGGTTCGAGTTGGCGGTCGCGCCAGTGAAGATGGGACGCATGTAGAGTGTCTCGATGCGCACGTGGCTCTCACTGACGATCACCGTCTTGACGCACGTGGCTTGCTGCCACAACGAAAGTGATTTCTCGCCCCATTTGTAGGTACCGCCCGCGGCGTTGGGGTGGTACCCGTCCCGCGTGAGCACGTCGGCGAGCTTGTTGGCGATCGAGAGGCCAAAGCCTGAGACGCCACCCACGACCGAAGCGACGGAGGCAGCCGACTTAGCGCCTGCTGCGACCGTCGCCAGTGCGGTGGTCGAGACACCCGCGACCGAGATGGTGCCGCTCGCGCCAATGGCGGCAATCACCGGCGCCGCCGAGCCGGCCGTCGCGAGCACGGTAGCGAGGGCGCCGATACTGGCAACGGCGATGGCAGCGACCTTGAGGGCGACCGTATCAGGGCCAACGGTGCACTGCCACGGGTCGGTCGTGTCGTTGACAATCGAGATGTACGAGCCCATGATGAGAGGAGAGGTGGTAGAGGAGAGAGGAAAGAGGAGAGGGGAGGAAAAAGCGGCCGGAGCGGTCGAGAGACAATTGGAGAATGAAACAAGACATTCGCGACGATATCGTTCGGACTCGTCTAACTGAGTTGGGTGGGGTCTCTTGAGTTCCTTGGCCGGTGGTGGTTATGCTTTGGTTGCTCATGGAGATGCCTCACTGGATCGTTGATTGTGTGCACCGGAATCTTGATAGGATAGCTAGCTTCCTTTGGCGGGTATTCAGTCCGTGTCAACAGGATTGTATCATTACCTCTTCAACTGGATATGGATACAGTAGGCTGCTACCAGCAACACAAGGTCAAAGCGTCACGCTTCATGTGACACATGACGCAGATGTGCCTTTCTCAAATCCACCAGCCACCTGGTCTCAGAAAGTAAGGTGCGAGTGAGCTGGTCGATTGGGATCCATGAGTACGACGAAACACACAGCGCATGTTGTCGCTGTTAACGGCACGAAGGGCACTCGATCGATTGCTCCCAAGTACGTGCACTCGTATCTACAGCTATCCTATTGCTATCCGCACTATATACAATACCAGCCTGTCAAGTGAAAGTGCTAGCGGTCTCATCCATAACATAACATTCAAACACGATAACGAGTTTGCAAAGGCAGGACATTAGCTCCATACTATAGGAAACGGAACACAAGTTTGCACCTACCAAACGTTTTGAGATGTTCGTGACATTAATAATCTCCACTTTACCGCTCCATTAGGTGATCCATTTGAGGAAGTGTAATCGGCCAACACAATTTGGTGTCAGAAGATCGCTCTATTTGAGTAATTAGATACCTGGTGGATGGCGAATGTACTCGACCTACCTAACTTTTGTTCCTGCAGCATGCTACCGGTACGAAGTGGTTGCTGTTGGCAACCCGAATATGCAGCGCTTGCCCTGCCCGCGACAGTTACTCCTCCACCGAGGCATTTCAACGCTCCCACCAACTGAGCACTGCGCACGCTCCCCACCTAGTGTACTTGAAGCAGCGAGCTGGGACCAATCGTTGCCACACAAACCGACAGCTCCGTGTCCCCAACTTTCAAAGCCAGCACTGGATCCGGTGATTGATCTAATACGAATCCTCTAAGAGAATGTCGTCTCTCCGAAACACAAGTGAGGGGATGCTTCGTACGATCATTGATTTTCTAAAGGACTGCCAGAATGTATTTAGCACGCAACATTGCTACCGCATTCGTAAAAGCACACAGATATAGATTGGTTGTTGTTTGTGGTAAGGTCGGTCAGATCGACGAGTAAAAGAAAAAAAGGTTGGTGACTGGCGACTGTGCGTCCGTGTCCAGGAACGGATCCAGTAACGACAATGTAGCAAGCGCTGATTCATCTTCTGATGGAATCGACTAGACGCACTGGTCACGCGAACCGCCTGGTGTGCACTTGAGCTTGTCGTCGTTCGAGTACTGCTTGGAGCAGCAGCCATTGCTGCACTGTGAGTTGGCACCAGAGGCGTTCCAGTCGCCCAAGCCCGTGCCGGTAGGTGGCGCCACGCCTCCACCGCTACCACCAACGCATTGGCTCGCGCTCCCGCCAGGCGTACATTTAAGTTTGTCGTCGTCGGAATACTGCTTGGAGCAGCAACCGTTGCTGCACTGCGAACTAGCCGAGCACCTCTGCCAGTCACCCAATCCGTTGGCGTGTGGTGGGGCCGGCGTCGCACTTCCTCCGCCCATGCAATCACCCAAAGTAGTGCTCGTCAATGGCGCCGCGTTTCCACCGCCTAAAATTGGCGGCGACGCATTAGATGCCACCCCCCCACCAACACACTGGTCCGCACTGCCGCCAGGCGTACATTTGAGTTTGCCGTCGTTGGAATACTGCTTGGAGCAGCAACCGTTCGCGCACTGCGAGTTACTCGAGCACAACAACCAGTCACCCAAGCCACTGCTCGGCGGCGGCGCAGGGTTCCCGCCTCCTGGGCTCGTGGGTGGCGCGGGTGCTGGAGCCGGTGCTGGAGCCGCACCACCTCCACCAATGCAGTGGTTCCCCGTTCCACCAGGCGTGC